>PVIH01009352.1:0-30337 GCA_004025045.1 Sigmodon hispidus | reverse complement strand
CTTCACTTTTTAGTATCCTCACCCTGAGTATTCATTGTCTATAGCAGAATTTCAGTCATCACATGAGTGCTTACAAAATTTGCAGCCAAGTCCACTGTCCTTTGCCACCTCTAGCTCTTGTGTGGGTCATCGGATAATTAGATATTTGAAAAGCACCTTGAAATAAGAGCTATAAATAAACACTTTCTCCATTTTTAGAAAGCTCCATGGAAAGGAGGGTCATTGGAAATATCCTTGGATCATTCTGTGTAAAGGAGTAAAGTTTTCATCATGGAGTAGTTCAGCATAAGAGAATGTGGTGCTGTGGAAACAGACCGTAATGGAAAGAATGGTCTTCTAACCCTGGCTCTCACCCATAAACTGTGTAAGACAATAAAATTCAAGTCAGGAGCACATTCATGAAGAGGAGAAGATTGGTCCTGGTGCTCTAGAAAATTGTTTGGGGATGATGTGTAAATATGTGCTTTGCTTATGTGCCATGTTCTGAGTTTCCACTAAGTAGTGAGTCCTCATGTGTCCCCAGGCAGATGGCTCCTCTGATACTCTAGAGACACCCAGAAATCTGTTTTTTAAAGTAATTGAACCCCTAAGTTTCCAAGGTATTCATTGTCTAAGAAAGTGACTGTCACTAGTCTGCATACCCACTTTAAGGTTCTAGCTGACTGTTTGCAATTTGTAAACATAGCCTTCTTTCCCATAATACTTAGTGCTAGTAGGCGATCAAAATGAGGAAATGCCTGTGACTGGGGAAACAGTCATTGTTACAGTGGATAATAGTGTTTGAGAGCTTTGAGTTTCTGGCACAATTGCCAATTTCTAGTTTTAGGTCCTTAGAAAAGAAAATTTTAATGTATTTTATCTTTATTTTGATTTATAAAATGGGTATGTTAGGAACAATTTCATAATTATCGAGAATTATATTTTAGTATTTTATATAATATGGTAGGAGCTCAATTTTATGACTAGAAACACAAAATCTTATAAAGATGTGTCATTTATCCTTATGCTCCAGTGAATATACAGATTGAAGGTTATTTCTTTTCTTCCCTCCTTCCTGTCCTTCATCCATTTAAAAAAAATTATTTAGAAAACAGAGTATGACTATGGAGCTAGGGTAACCTGAAATCTGTTTATTCTTCTCCCTCAGCTTTCTAAATACTGGAATTATAGGGATGTGCTACAATGCTTGAGAATGGTTTATGTTCCTTAGATTTGAGAGCTCTGAAAGACAGTATGTGAGATGTAGGTGTAAATGACCATCTATTTGATCAGTAGAACAAAATATGAGTAAATTTTCTCAGTTATCTAATTTTAACAAATTTATGACTACCATGGTGCTAAAATATGCTTAACATTTATATTAATTCTGAATATATCTATATTTTAATTTCATTGCAATAGTCTCAAACCACAGTTTCAGTTATATATATATATATACATATATATATAATGTACATGTACACATATGCACATATACATAGTTGAATTTGGTTTCAGATTGCTGATTATATAATAGTAATAAACCTTAACAGTTAAACTGAGTTCTAAAAATATTTCTTAATTGGATCATTGTGCATCCACAGGTCCGTGACTTGCATATAATTTTGGCACTGAGGCTTGTATAGTGTGTGACTACCAAGCACCTGGCAGAGATGGATCACGTCCAAATCTAACTAGATGCTTGGTGGCAGATGGCTCCCAGTACAGTTACTCTAAACTTGGAATGTGTAAAAAGTTAATGCTTAGAGCTGAAACTTGATCCTTTGTGGACATATGTGCACTGAGATGGGGAAATCTGGCCACCAAGAACAGTATTCTGTACATAATCCCATCATTGGTCTAACCTTAAATTTTCAAATTCACCTCTCCCAGTCTCTTGACTTTTTGTATAATATAAATATTATTCTTTCTCATGTGGCCTTCAAATCTAGTAGGTCAGACTTAATATCTTTTAGATTGGAAGAATTTTTGTTCTCAGAGCTTTCTAGCTATTAATGTGATTTTTTTTTCATAGAGAAGGGCCATTTATAGACTCTTCAAAAACTCTATTAATGCCACTGGTATGATCAATTAAAATGCATAATCTATTAAAGTGAACCTTTTGCTTTGGTAGAAGAGATGCTGTTTATCTGGGGCTGACAAACACTTAGGAAGATGCTGGCATGGTTGAAGTAGTAACTGCAAACAATGGAGAAGATGCAGTGTTGTCACTCTGGCTCTGTGTTACTTCACTGAATATTACATTTTCTAGACCCATCCATTTCCCTGAAATTTTAATTGTTCTTTAAATCTAAACATATTTTTTTATCCATTCATCTATTGAAGAACATTTATCATGATCTTATTTCCTGGCTGTTGTCATTAATACAACAATGAATACTGTAGAGCAAGTACATGTAGAGTGGGATGTAGACACATTTGGCATATGCCCATGTGTACAGTGGAACAGCTGGATCATAAGGTAGACCTAATTTCATTTTTTTGATGGTTCTTTACACATATTATTAATGTGAATTATAACAAACAGGGCCTCTCCTGGAGTTTTTTTTTAAATGTACCTTACCGACTAATTTTATTTTTTGTCTTAAAACTACAGTGATCTTGATGATACTCTCTCTTCTTTTATTCATACTATTTCAACTTCATCCCAACAGTAAGACAGCTGACTATAAAATGCAAAGCCATTGGTTATGCCTGAAGTACTCTGAGGAACCGATGAATAATATCTCATTTTGTAGATGAGAGACAGACCCAGAGAAGAAATGAGTTGCCAAAGAGAAGTCTCTAACAGTCCTTCTTGCCCTTCTGGGTCATAAGGAATACTTTGTATAAAATGAACCTGGTTCCTCTGCTATATTCATGATCTTGGGCTCTGGGGTCTGATCTTGATGGACCCTGTTCATAAGCAAGTGACCTGCCAGTTAGAATGTGGTCAGATCTGGCTATCAATATTCACGCTCAGTGGAGGCAGGGAGTAACAAACATAAAATCTATTCAGGACTCACACTCATCTTCAACGTACCTTTTAAGCAACTACCATATAGGAAAGTTGACGATTTTTGGTATGGTAAAATCTTGTTTCTCTCTTGTTTAGATAAGTACAAAGACCCAAAAGAGAGGAGGATCAACAATTGCTGGGAACTGATCAAATTCCCATCACCAGTATCTGAAGATTCATGAGAGAGGTTCCTCAACTTTTCTTTCAAACTTCAAATCATTTCAGTAGCTAGGGGCTACATGCAGAGGTATCTTTAGGGACACAGCTAAGGCAGCTTTTGTAAGACAATATTTAAAAGCAAAATGACTTCAGGATCTGGCTGCTAAGGTGATAGATTTATTGCCCCTGTTCCACGAATAATTAGTTCCTCGATATCTTCACTGTCTTATATCAGAGAGCCTGTGACGTATATTATACCCTTTTTCTAGAGGAAACAAAATGTGACTGAGAAGGAGTGAGACAGGAGCCCTAGTATCTGGGAACTCAGTGACTAGGCAAATCTCTTGGGGTCCAGGTAGCTAGCTCTAGGGGTACCAAACATGGTGGAGCCAGAAGCAGCTCTTAGCAATGGTAAAACAGCATTGACTGAATATATAGGAAAAGCTATGTCTAGCATATGCATTTTTGTTTTCCAAGATAATATTTCAAGTTTGTCTTGATTAAGGTTGATATATGCAACGCACATTTCAGAGAACTCTAATAGAAAGGCTGCTACTTTCCTTTTAAAAATTCATTAAGAAAACCAGCAAAGATAATTCAGAAGCAGTCAGAAGGCTTCATATTTCATCATTTAATAACTCCTTTGTGGGTGCCGAATGCTTCTTTGCTGTGCCTGTGGCACTACCAGAAGTGATTTCTAACGAAGCACCAGAGAGGACGTATCTATCTATTTTGCGTTAATCCAAGCCCTGCAGGAAGACATACACTGCAGGAGCAAAATTGTGTTCCTAGTTAGGCAGCAGCTGCTGTCTCTCTTGCCACTGGAATGATTGTGTTGACAGATCTTTGTCATGAGAAACAAATCTTAAAGGCACAATAAAACAAAAAAAGAAATACAAGCATTCTCATCTATTTTTTCTCTTATTGGCAAGGTTCATATTTAGTTGTTTCAAGAAACAAATTTGGATGATGGAAGGCAGAGCCCAGTCAGTTCTGTATCTACATCCAACAATGTTTAGTGAGCACAGTCTATCCATTTTCCATGGAGTGGACTGAGCTCTTTAGTGAGGTGTGGCAGTTAGAAAGGGTCAAATAACCTAGGCTGGCAAATAGATGCCATTGCTTATTAAAACAGACATTCTAAATTTTTCAACTTTTTTTGTAAAATTAGGTAAGCCTTTAGAAATATGTGCCCAACAAAATATTATTTCAAATTCTTTCCATTCTGTGCTTACAAAACAAAAATAAGTGAAAACGCACAGAAAGAAACTACATAAGCAAACACTGAATCCCAATTTTTAGAAAAATTCTTTTATTTTAAAAAATTATAATATAATCATCTATGACTTTCCTTTCCTCTCTCCAAACCTTTTATATAATCCTTGCTCTCTTTCTAATTCATGGGATTTTTATTTATTAATTGTTGTTGCATGCAGTGTATATATGTTTGCATGTGTATGTATGTGTGCATGCATGCACATAGTTCTAAATCTATGATTACCACACACTCAGTCTTATAGTGTTACTTGTATATGTGACTTTCCTTTCCTCTCTCCAAAACTTTCATATAATCCTTGCTCTCTTTCTAATTCATGGGCTTTTTATTTATTAATTGTTGTTGCATGCAGTGTATATATGTTTGCATGTGTATGAATGTGTGCATGCATGCACATAGTTCTAAATCTATGATTACCACACACTCAGTCTTATAGTGTTACTTGTATATGTGTTTTTAGTGCTGACTGTTTGGTATTGGAGAACCAATTATTGTAATAACCGATTTGCAGTTAAAACATTTCTTAGAAAGCAGAGAAGACTGGTGTGGTCAGTTCAAGACAGATCTCTGTGTGTGGAGAATTTGACCTGAAGCATTAACCTGGACCTTGCACAAACTCAAACCCACACATGATGATTTTAAAAGACAGACTTAGGATCTGATAGTCCTGAATTTGAAATCTATATTAGTCTTAGAGCAAATCATAATAACCATGTGCTGTTTAAAGAGTAGTTACTATAGTTACCACATGCTAACATTTGCTTTGGTCCAGATACTCTGTGGAGATTAAAGCCCATGTTTTAAAGACAAATTTTGTTTGTTTTGTTCTGTATCTGGACTCAGTCCCTTTTGAAGAGCATCAGAAAGATTTCCCTTCTAGGTTTTTCTTCCATGGGAGATGTGGGCAATGCACTGGGGACTAAAGTCACATGTGTGACATCTGGGCTAAAGCCGTTAAGAACTAACATTCTCACCCTTGCTCTCTTTTCTTCCACCATGACTGCCAAGTTGACGTGTTTTAGGCTGTCATTGTTTCACCATGGGAGAACGCTGTTTGTATCACATATGGAAGGACCAGAAGCAAGGCTCTTCAATACATCTGTTTATTGTAAGAACAAAACATTCACCTTTGTTTCTTTAAGCCTGAGGAACTTGTTAGCCCAGCATACCCTATCTTGTTATCGCTAATTCATTTTACCCACTACATCATCCTGTACTTTTAATTTTACTGTTAATACTGGATACTCCACATTTTATGCTTTATTCTTACACACAAAGAATTAGATTGAGAAGAAAGATATTTTGGGGTTGATTTTTTATTTCTCCCTTTAGATATTGCTATCTGCAAGCCCAATGATAGCAACTCTGAATAGTTTCTATGTTCTACTTCTTCTTTAAGTATGTAGATAACTAACTTATCTTTGAAATCTAGATAGAGTCCTAATACTATTTTCTAAATCCTTTCTCAAAAATGTATCTCACTCATAGCTATCAGTCTCTAGTACAGCACTGTTTTAGAAACTAATCGTAGGTCAGGGCGCTGGGCAGGATGCAGCTGTACTAGAGGATAAAGATTTAGTGACTATTTTGCTGTTGCGTGGAGGCAAAGACTTCTGTGGTCTTGATAGAAAGTAAAAGCTGTGCCGCATTGTCAGTGCAGATGAGGCAAGGCAAGGCATTAACTGTTCCAGCTGGTGTTTCTTAAATAAGACACACTATTCTTGGAGTTTTGTGGAGCGCTTGTTTCATTCCACAAGAGTTGGAGGTGACTGGGCTTCTTAGTGAATTCTATAGAACAAAGACACAACTTTTAAAGTTAAATAAGAAAGAGATGGAGACAGGAATCTGATTAAATGTTTCTCAGGCATTTGTTTCTACAAAAGCTCCGACAGGAACTATTGCTACTGTTATTTTATAAACTGTTAACTCTACCCTATGAGCAATCACACATCAAATAGAAGCTATCTGCCTTTAATAATCTTTTTTAAATTTTAATTGCAATTGAACATTTGCAATGATAAACTCAACATGCCACAATTGTTTAGCACAGGATTTGGGAAGGTGATAAAACTGGAATTTCAAATCTTTGCATGTGCTCCATGACATTTTTGGCAGCTGTTGCTGGATTCAAGCATCGATTCCAGCCTCTTGACTAAGGTCTGGCAAACTAGTAAGGTGCAAATGGCTTTTTTTGTGACTGAATGTTGTGTGAGGTTATCTAGTTACATTTTCTGTCTTAAAATGTATTAATTTCTGTCTGGAAATTGGTTATTTCAATTTAAACATCTTCAGACTTCAAGTTCTTTGATCAGACAGTCTTTGAATATTTTTTGAGAATCACTACCTTATAATACAATTTTAAAAATGATCTTAAGAAACTTGTAGACAATTTGACTTGATGACATTGGCTATTGGGTTCACAAACCACGGACTTCAATATAACTTACTTCATTTCTCATGTCTTTATACATTTATAGAAAGAACTTCTTCACTATGGTACTCAAAACCTTAAAAATAAAAATAAATTTAACTGCAAATGTTCATGGTATATATTTTTAAGGGAATTAAAAACCTATCTAAAAAGGAAACAGAAAACTCTAAAAAGAGGTATAGCATGCTTCTGGCTTAGATATTCTAATAAGTTATGTATATTTTTCTGAGTGAAAACAGAAATTCACTGCAAATATTAGGTCTCCAGTGAGGGTTTTATGCTACTTGCTGATTAAATTCTATAGTAGAAAAAGTTCATGAAAATAGCTAAGACTGGTGAGGAAGGAAAATCCTGTGACTCTTCTCTTTTCATAACTGATGATACTGGTGAAAATTTTATGAGCAGTTTGCTTTTACTAACAAATCTTAACTCATTGCTTTATAACATTAATGTACAAATTAGTTTTTCCTGATTCAAGTGATTAATGTCACTTCTTTTTTGGTTTAATTTTATTCAAGTTTTGGTGTTAAAATTTTAAGAACATATTAATACAACAAATTTTGGTATGTTTTCTTAAAATGGATGTTTTTTATTTATGTATATATGATTGTTTTTAATCATATTACTATCAAATTTTCTAGTACTGTATAGTACTCAGTAATTTTAAATAATTAGTGAAGCCGTAGTTGATTTTAATTTTAGTTTTAAGTGGTCCATAGTGAGTCTATGAAAAATCATGCCTTGGTGACAGAATGTCACCCATAAATAGTCATGTCTATTCATGAGAAATTAGTATGTTCCTGGTAGTCAACTATGTGAAAAGATAATCCTATAATTCAAGGATGAGTGAATTCAAGATGGGAAGCAGATGCAAATTTGTCTTCTAATTTGTACTTAATGGGATGCTAGGAATTAAAATGAATTGTAAACTGCTATGCTGCTACAGTGATCTATAGCTTGATAACTGTATCATTAGAAAAACTCAGGTTCAGAACATGAGATATTTATAAAAGTGGTACTCGCTGTCCTTTTGGTTGCTTTATGTGAGGTTGCTTCAATGGGCCATTTAAAAACAGGTCAGCCTGGCAATTTTAAATAATAGATGTTTGTATTGAACATGCTATGTCAAACTTAATAGGAGATGATGAAAGACCATAGTAACAATTATACCAGTGTCCAACTTGCTGAACCAGAAAATTTTATTGTAGTTATTAACAGGAGTATTAGTGAGGGGTTATTTACAAAGAACAGAAATAACTCAAAAGCAGCTAAAAATTCCTCCAAGTTGGGTGAAAACTCACAAAAGCTAAAATCCTGGAGTTCCATCCAGCCAGCCTGATTGTTCAAAAATCTCTTCCCTCTGTGGTTGGGCTCATCAGAGACTCTTAACAGATGTTCACACCGTTTTTATAGTGTTTTGTGAAAGTTCTAATGAATCTTCCAAGTTTCAGGTTTCTCAGACACATGACTTTTGACTTTCTGAGGTTATGACTTCTACCCCTCCCTCATACATGCCCTGTACTGGAGGGAGAAGGAGTGTTTCGGTTTGGAGGGACTAAGTTTTAGTATGACTTCAGCTGTTGAAAGAGGCATGTGGATGAATCTTAGGGAGTAGACTGGAGTGATTACAAAGCTCTTCTTACCCATTCAGATGTTGCCTTAAATATTTTTTATTCACTTTTTTTTGAGGCAGCCAGGTACTGCAGCTGAGGCTGCCCTTGAAGTCTTCACCTGTTAGCTCTGCTCAGTGTTAGGATTATAGGTATTTATTCACCACACTCTATCTATGTTGTGTGTTTTTATAAGAAAGAGAAGAACTAAGTTTCTAGTCATTGGGTTTATTAGAAAGTCACCCTCAGATTTTGCCCTTTCAGAAATGGCATCATTTCAAGAAGAAACGGAAGGGTATTATGAACAGAGAAAAATAAAGGCTTTTTAAAATCTTAGGCAATGTCTATGCATGGCAAGAATGGCTAGATTAGCAAATAAACTAGAGATAATCTCCAGTAAATAGCATTCAAAATCTGCTGGAACTGTGTCTCTGCTAGGTATTCAGGCAGTCTCTGCTGATAAGGTCAGTACATCCTGCTGTATTAACTTTCTGACTTTGTTCAGTCTTACTGATCTACACACATGTGCTACCTCTGGCTTTTCTCTGACTCTTTGACCTAGGCTTATTTGTATGCTGCCCAGTAAAAGAACAGATTCGCCCAAACAAGTTGATGCTTTAGTTGTTTTCTTTATCAAGAACACTGAACTTACTGAATATTCACCTGTATAATTTCCAATGAGTAAAAAGAAAACATACTGAATTCACAGTCTTTGTAATTATGATAAGGAAAAAGAAACACATAAACATATATTATTTAAACTGTATAAGAAACAGAAATATAAAATGTAGATTAGATCATGAGTTAGCTTGGGCAGGAATTCTAAGATAGTGATATGACAGTGATGTATGTATGAGTCAGATTTAAAGGGAGTAACTGTGAAATAATAATATTGCATAAAGGTTTTTCAAAAAGAGAAAACAAGTGCAGATGTTTGACACAGGGTCATTTCTTTATTTTGGGTCATTTAAAAATATTTGTCTACTGTGTAAGATCATCAATAAGGTAAGTGGCTATAGCAAAACAAGAGGAAAGAAATCAGCCAAGGAGGTTAAAGAGGGCTGGACTCAGATTTACAGAAGTTATAAATCGTTATAAATTTACAGAAGTTATAAATTAAGACTTGTCAGTTTCCACCAGCCTCAAGTAGCTGGTGACCTTGAATCTTTGCAACCATCATATTTCAGCTCGTAGGTGTGGTGCTTAACTAAGATGCAAGGAATTACTGGAGAAGAGAGTTCAGTCTCCATGAGCTGGCAATTGGTTGGACAGATGCTAAGATTGATTGGTGGTGATTTGTGTAGCACTATGTAATCTGAAAGTAGAATGTATCTGTCTTGCTAAGTAGTGATGAGTACAGGACCCTCCCATCCCACCACCTCCTAGAGAGACTTCAGCTTCTTCTGTCAATCAATCAGAACATCTTAAATCCACAATGCTGCTAGTGCCAGCAACATTTTAGCCATTTAAATACATCCAAAGAAGGATTTCTTTATTTTGGGTCAGTGTTTGAATAGTAATCAAGATTTCTATCTTTTGTTTAAGAATACGTTAATCTATTTATTAACAAAAAAAATCACAATTAAATTTTAATCCTTTGATTTTATGATGAGGAAGGAGCATAAAGCAGAGAGGCGTGAAGGAAAGGTTCTGAGAAGATTACCTCAAATTCTGAAAACACAGGTGATGCAGTGAGGATCTTAGTGGTCTACCACACCTCAAGGGCATTGTTCACAGTGGTATCACTAAAGGTTATGCAACTTTATGAAGATGTGACTAGTGTGACATATTTAGGTCATTGAAGCTTCCAAGAGGATAAAGACAATGGCACAATTCCCCTTCCTTTCTTCCCCATCTTTCACAAAGTGAGTGCTATGTCCTGATATATTTCAACCATGATGTATAATGGGGCCACTTCAACATGGACAAGAACTGCTAAGACCATTAGTCAGAATAAAACCTTTTTCAGTTATATTGTAATCATCTCAGGTTTTGTTACAGTGACAGAAAGCTTTACTATCACAACCACAGATGCCTCCTTTTCAATTTCCTCACTCACTGGGGCTTCTTGATGGTCATAAAACACATATCTGATTCTGGCCTTGGATATAAAAGGTAGCTTCAAGAAATCAGCTTCTTAGCCTCACCCTTTCACCACAAACACATGAAGCAGGACTGCTGAACACTCAGAAGAACTGGCTTATTCATCTTGCTATCAGAAAATACTACTTAGAAGTTCATTATGCTTTTTTTAAAAAGTGTATATAGTGTGTCAGGGTGTGGTGAATACACAACAAGTATGTAGATCTACACACCCATGCAGTGGCAAGAGAAGTGTCTCATGTGTCTTCCTTTATTGATCTCTGTTTTGTTCTTTTGAGGCATGGTCTTTCTCTATAACCTGAAGCTCACCATTTCAGCTAAGCTAACTAGCAGGTGGCTTTCATGATCCACCTGTCTCTGAAGCATACACAGCCATGTCCAGGTTTTACCTGGATGCTGGGATTCATACTCAGGTCTTCAGGTATGCCCAGCAAGTATTCTTGTCTGCCAAGCTATCTTTACTGCCAAGAAATTTAAAATTTATATTCTAAGCAAAACCTCAGAAACCACAGCTAGTGCACCAAATTAAAAAAAAAATCATGTCTAGTGAGAATGTGAGAACATGAGTCAGCTCATACAGACCACAGATTCAAATTCTTCCTAAAGATTTACGGTATTTAGAAAATGAAGTAACACTGTGTGCTTTCAGTGACTTTGAATATGCAGGATGACATCAGTACATAAAATCAGTTGCAGTTGATATGCTGGGCAAGATAGGACTGAGCAGAATAATATTTTGGCCTTTAAATGGGAGTGAGACAAAAAGAATTTGCCTGGAAAGATATTGTCATCAAAAATACAAGCTCTTTTTCCATTTATTGTTTTCTCCATGCAAGCCTCATTCTTGCTGCCATTCTGAGATCAATGCTTGGCAGGGATGCAAAATGGACTACTTATAACCCCTCGGAGACTTGACTGTCTTCACAATAAACCTTTTGTTTGTTCAAGACCCACAATCATTTACAAAGAAATACCTTTTGTAACTACCACCAGGGGGTAGTCTCAATCTGATTTTCCAGTAGATAAATAAACCTAAGTAGACAGAAGTGTGGGGCAATTTGGGATGAGTTTCAGCTCATTCTTGATGTTTGAGTCCTGGGATTCCTGATTTGTGGCTGCTGCACTTGTGCATAGAGAAGCAGGGCAGCTGCTAGAATCATGTATTCTTAATCTTTTGCAAATATAAAGTAATCATAATTCCTCCCCCTTCCCTCCTTCCAAACTCTTTTATTTCCAACTCCTCTTTTTCAAATTCATGGCTTTATTTTAAATTGTGTGTGTGCATGTGTATGTATGTATTTATATATTCTTAAGTATATAAATAGAGTCTTCTCTATCTGTATGTTGCTTGTATATACATATATATATATATATATATATATTTTCAAAGTGACCGTTTGATATTACATAAGCAGTTGTTGTGCTCTTACCTGAGAAAGACTATTTTCTCCAGTTTCAACAGTCCTTTGTTAGCTGCCATGTGGGTGCTGGGAATCAAACCCGGGTCCTCTGGAAGAGCAGACGGTGCTCTTAACTGCTGAGCCATCTCTCCAGCCCCTCAACAGTCCTTTGTTGCCTGTGGTTCTCTGTTGGGTTTGAGGCCTCAGGACCTTTCCTCTTCCATGTTACTATGTGTCTTGCCGTCTTCTTCATGCAGACCATGTTTAGACAGAGACTTTATCAGAGTAGTTTCTGACATTTCTAGAAGACACTATCTCACAACAAACTTCCTCTTCCTCTTCCTCTGACTCTTGCAATGTTTACATCTCCTTTTCTGCAATGCTGAACCTTATGTGAAAGAGCTGTGTTGCAGATGTATCAGTAGAGTCTGGGTTCCACAACTCTGCATTTTGTTTGGATGTGTTTTTTTGTGGTTTCTGTCAGTTTCCAAGAGAAGTTTCCTTGAAGAGGGGTGAGCACTCCATTTACAGAGCTAGACTCCAGAAAAGGATGTGTCTCTCATCATAGTTTGAATTCAGCCCTGTTAAGTGATTTCTGACTGCCAACAACAATGTGATACAGACCTAGTGTTCAGCTCTATGTGTTCTCAATTTGAGTATCTGAGTATCTTCACCTGAAGGTCAACCCTGATCCTGGCAGTTGAATTTCTTGAGGACCCTGTAGACCAGAAGAAACTCTGAAGTGTCATTACCTCCAGGAATGCCAGAGAAAAGGATTAACATTCTGAGTAGCAACTATCCCACCATTCCTTCTATATCCTAAGGACATAATTTAAATTGTGGTCAGGCGGAAAAGCCAAAGCAATTTTATAATTTAATTAAAGTATGACTTTCAGGGTACCTGACAGATTCAGACAAAATCAGCTTATTTTTTATTTGTATTTGATACTTTATTTTTATTTATATTTACTATTTTTTTTCAATAAAAAATGAAATGATAAAAATTTCAGACAGTACTTAAGGTTGTCATGGTAAAAAAGTCACATGTGTCTCTCTATTCCCACTTCTGTTTCCAGAAAAAAAATGACTGAAAGGTTCTTATTTTTGTATCCAGCATGGATAGTAGCCAGTACACATAAACTGGTTTATGCAGGTGGGAACATTGAATACACACATCTGTGTGTTGCCTTTTTCATCTTATGTTATAAACAGTAATATACAAACCTAGTAAATGTGATAATTTCTGTACTTTTATGAAGATTTGAGAAAATGTCCTTATAGTAACATGTTCGTACACAAAAAAATGCCAGTCTGTGTTGATTTATATTTTAATTAAATTAGCTCTACTGAAGTCTAATTGACATATGAGGACTTATACACAATTAATATATACATTTGGGTGCATGTGAGTATGTGCACACTCTTGGGTCCATCAACCACCACAACAAAACATTCTCCCCAAATGTCCCCATGTTCTTTTGTGGGATGTTTTCTAAGACAATAAAATGAGATTTATTCTCAGTGTATTTTAAAATACACACTACTATTATGTTTAGTACAGGTATTCTTATATAGTACTCAGTCATTTTACATAACAGAACTTTACACTCATTTTTTAACAACTCCTTATTTTATATATTTTAATTTTGTGACAGATTTACAAAATTACTTGCTAATGTTGTTCTTTATTTTGAGTGTCAGGAGTTTGTCTGTTTCTCTATATTGTGGCCAACATAACACTTTCAGATCCTTTGACCTGTGACATGTGTGAGTTTAAAAAAGATGTGTTTGAGTATTTTGATGATGAGGAAATGTGAATGTCTTCTGACCTGCTTGTAAGTTCAGTATAATTCCTTTTGTGTTTCCATTTAGGTTATTGAGCTGCCTTTCTGGACAATAACAACATACAGCTTTCAGGATAAGGATTTATATTGATATTGCCAATGATACTTAGTGAGTATGTACATATGGTATTATTTATTAATTATTATGAAATATTTAAAGACAAAGATTCTTTCACTCTTTCATTTTTGTAGAGTCGAAAGCACTAATATCTTCTCTTACCCTCTTTGATTAGTACTGCAATGGGATAGTCTTTGCTTGGTAAATATTTGTTTCCCTTTAAAATTGACTTATTCCTTTACTCCTTAAGTAAAATATTCCTTGAAATACATATACCATAAACTGTTACAAACAGCCAGATTTATTTTTGCCAACTTGTGTTTGAAAGTCTTGCAGCATTATTTTAGTCTTATGAAGAAGCAAATTGGTCATAATTAACATTTAGAAGTATCTTTTTGGTAAGCAAACATTTTCATTCAGTCTGTTCTCTGGCAACCGCTTTCATTTGCGATGCTTGGCTTACAAACACATAATATGCACTAATTGTAGAAACCTGAAGCCTGGCATTCTCTCTTACTTTGATAGAAATGTGAGCTGCTTTGCATAGGTTGTGTTTATTAGCTATTTTGGTGACTCACATTGTCTGTGACTAATATGGAAATGTTAAATGAGAGTTCACAAGACCACAGGATGAGATTGTGCAATGTGAATATACTTAGGGTTGGTTCAAAAAAATTCAGTCCTATTCAAGGAAGCAGAGACAAACAAAATTAGAGAACAAAAGATGGCTTTGTCAACCCTGTGACCATTTTTTCCTTTTGATGGAGTAAGGCAAAATTGGGAATCAAATCCCAGGACATCATACATGGTAGGTAGGTGGACATCATACATGGTAGGTAGGTTCTCTACTACTGATCTACACCTTAGGTCTGCTAAGCTTATCTTTTAACTGTTTTTCTACCGAATAAGAAACATCAGCCTCAGAGAAAATAAAATACAATGACAGTAAAATAAAACTACAGCAAAATCCCAGTGTTTTAATAGGGTAATCTAACAATGGGACATTTCTGGCCATGATTCTGCAGATTGTATTAGTGGCATACTCTAATCCACTGGTTCTCAATTTTTCTAATGCTGTGGCCTTTTAATACAGTTCCTCATGTTGTAGTGACCTCCAACCATAAAGTAATTTTTTTGCTACTTCATAACTGTAATTTTGCTACTTTTATAAATCACAATGTAAATATCTGTTATGTGACCAATGTAAAAGTGTCCTTAAACCCCTAAAGGGATTGTGGCCCACAGGTCAATAACTGTAGATTTAATCTCTAGAAGCCCCCAAATTCTCAACTCATTTAATGTAATTCTATATATACCAGAAAGATTTGCAGGAGGCATTCTGTACTTTATAGCCTTCCATTAACCACATGACTTTGAAATGCGATTGAAGTCACTGCTTTGCTTCTAACCTATCGGCCACAACAAAGATGAGGGGATGCAACTCCCATTTTTGCTATCCTAGCAGGTTTACCTCAGAGGTTCTCATGAAAGATTTTCAAAAGCAAACTGCACAGTGTGCACTTTCTATGTGAGGAAATTCACATGGTAAAAGACTGACTCCATGTTCCTGGGGAGCTGAGGATCACTGATTAAAAAAAAAACAAAACAAAAACAAAAAACTGAATATTTCCATCAGCCACATGCACTTGGCTAGGACCCAAAGCTCAGATGAGATGACTACTTCATAGTCATATGAGCTCATTAGTTTTAACTGTCAATTTGACCTCCTAGAATCACTTTAAAGGGAGTCTTTATGAGGAGCTGTCTAGGTCAAGTTGGACCAGTGATCAAGTGTGTGGGGAATGTTGTTGAATGAATCTTAATTGATCTTGTAATAAAACCCAGGGCCAGATATTGGGACACGTACTAAAAGATCAGAGAGATAGAGGAAAATGCCACAGCTACTTCTCACCTCACCAACTCTTCAGTCTAAAGGGAAAGATCTTGTCTCCACAAATTCTGACTGAAGGGACCACAAGATGAAATGGAAGGAAAGCACAAAGGGTGAACTCCTGTCTTACTGAGTCTTATATTTCTTTTTCTGCCCAGTCATATCACTTCCTGTTTCAACCTTCCTAGTTCTGGGATTAATGGCTTGTCTTCCCAAATGCTGAAATTAAAAATGTGTGCCACCATTGCCTGGCTTTGTTTGACCTTGAACTCACAGAGATCCAGATGGATCTCTGCCTCTGCCTCCCAATTGCTAGGACTGAAGGCATGTGCCACCACTTCCTGACCTCTACAGCTCACTCTGGCTGGCTGTGTCCTTTAATTTTCTGACAATTTTGATTTAATACACAATATATTACTATGATTATATTTCTTGTTTTTTTAAATAAACATGACTAAAATCCTTTTCAAATAAAGTACCATAGATTTCTTTTAGTTCTAATTATGTCATGGATATTTGTGTGTGTGTGTGTGTGTGTGTGTGTGTGTGTGTGTGTGTGTATGTGTGTGTGTGTGTGTGTTTTGAGTGGTATATTAGTTCATAAAATATATTTGATACAAAAAGTGTAAAATTTAATGTTATACCTTACAGCTTAGGTTTTGAGTGCTAATTCTTGCCATATATAAGTTTGTTAAGTTATATAGATTTTGAGTCTGGTTAATTTTAGTGTAGGAGGCTGTCTTGATTGTTAATTGACAAACGAAAACCCAGACCACTTGGGTAGCACTGTTCCATAGCCAGGCAGCACTGGGCACTGAGAGAGAACAAGCAGCCTGAAAGCAAGCAAGGATATGCTTATTCTCCTTGTATTCCTGACCTTAGATATGGAATGACTAACTGCTTTGACGTTTTCAAAACATGACCTATAACTTTGAATTATAAACCCGTGAGGGGTTTATAATGCTGTTTCTTATTAGGTAGAAAAACAGTTTAAAGATAAGGCAAGATCTGCCTGCCTCTGCCTCGGAACTGCTGGGACTTAAAGGGGTGTGCCATTACCACCAGGTATCTACCTTTCTTCTTTCTTTCTTTCCTTTTGGTTTCTTTCTTTCTTTCTTTCTTTCTTTCTTTCTTTCTTTCTTTCTTTCTTTCTTTCTTTCTTTCTTTCTTTCGTCTAAATTTCAGTGCTTCTTGTGTCTGGCTGGCTGGTAGCTGCCCCCCAGGTGTGTGCCTGTCTTTCTCTCTAGCTCTATTCTCCTACTCTCCAATTTATTTCCTACTTATTCTCTCTGTCTGGTGTCCTCCACCCCTTTCTCTCTTGCCTAGCTATTGGCTGCTAAGCTTTTTATTAGAACAATCAGGTGCCTTAGGCAGATCTTTGTGAGTTTGAGTTCAGGGCAGTCTCCAGAGCTACACAGAGAAACCTGGCCTCAAAAAACTCACAAAAGCCAAACCAAACCAAAAACAAGAAGAAGAAGAAGAAGAAGAAGAAGAAGAAGAAGAAGAAGAAGAAGAAGAAGAAGAAGAAGAAGAAAATTTAAAAAAAGCCCTGAGGCAAATATAGATGAAGTAAACAAGTTATAGTTTTAAATTTTAAGAACTAGTAAGAAAGAAGCCTAAGCTAAGGCTAAGCAGCATTCATAACTAATAATAATTCCCCATGTCGTGATTTGGGAGCTAGCTGGTGGCCCAAAAGAAAGTATGCTATGAGAGTCTCACTATGTAATCCTGGCTGGACAAGAACTTTCTATGTTGACCATAGTGGCCTCAAATCACAGTGATTTTCATGCCTCTGCTTCCCAAGTACTAGGATCAAACTATACACTACAGCCCCAGATTAAGTTTTACTTATTTGAAGTAAGACCACCTAACTCAGATGATTTGAATTTATAATTCTTACTGCTAGTTTTTAATTTAAAAAAATATTTTTCTCTATGTATATTGAAGCATAATCAACAAATAAAAATTTTTTGAATAAATGTTTAAAAATTGTTCTCATAACAACTCAATGTGTACATGTAGTAATGTCATTCTGTGATCCTTAAGAACTTTTGTAAAGTATCAGTGATTATGTTTCTTTCTATCAAACACACACACACACACACACACACACACACACACACACGCACACACACGCACACACGCACACACACACACAGTCTTTCTATAGTTGTTGAGAGAATTAGTAAGTCAATGCACTATCTTATTAAACCCAACCTCACCTACTTTTTTTATTGCCACGTGTGCATCAAGAGAAAATTTGGCCTTATCACCGAGGAGGAGACCTCCTCCACACAAAGTTGGATTTCACACATTTTCAGTTTTTCTTTTTCTGTGCTTCCAGATTGGCTGCATCACACACTTGTTAGAAGAGCTGTAAAAATCGCAGCTTTCTTTAAATCTTTCCCTTGTTACAGTCCTTCTACCAGCTGTTTGCTCTCTAGCAACAGAGCTGGAAACACAGTTTTAAAACCTAGTCATGTTAACGAAGGGAAAAGGGCTTTTGGCTTCTTATGTAGTCACTTCCTTTCTTGGCACCAGCTTGTGAGGTGGGTGAACATATATAGTTGGCTAGTAAGAAATGAGAGTGTTTTTGTATGAATGACAGTCTTTGCCACTGGCAGTCCTATCAAGCTGCATGGCATAATAAAACTGCCTTCCAGGACAAAAAGATTGACCTTGAGATCTGATTGAATTGGTAATGAATTTGCAGAGGCTGAAGAAAACTGCCTGGGTGTTTTATGTGTGCAAAGAGTCTAAAATATAATATGTGGTGATGTCAAGTTTGGTTGGATTGGGGTGTGGCTGGAGTTTGAGAAGTTTCTGATCAGGTGGACAGCATTTGTGACAATAGGAGAGTGAGGATGGCTTTATTCTAGACTGCATTTTACATTTGGAAATTGGAGGTGAAAGCCCAGACTGAAGGACAATAAAGGGTCTAAAAGCATGGTTAGCTCCTTGAAGGAAGGGGCTCCATATGATTTAGGAGAGCAGGTGAGGTATTATCTAGAGCAGAAAGCTAATCTGAATAAGGTCTAGGATTCTGTATAGACGAGGTGGGTAGGTTAGGTACTCCGGAAAAACACTGGACTAGGACTTGACTATAGTTCACAGTAGCTGAACCTCCCCAACCCCCCACAGAAGAAGATCCTGTTACAAGTAACTTGAGTAAGGCTGAGACAAATACTCAAGGGTTTAAGTCTGCAATACACTGTTTCCTTAACCTTCTCAAAGTAGAATCTTTTTAATTTTAAAGAGGTCAAATGCACAGCCTCTGCTATTATTAGCATATAGCTATTTGCTGACGTGTGGAAAAATGGAAATTTGAAAGGAATTGGTCCTTGACCTCATCGGCATGTATAGTTTCACCTTTTTATATTTAGAAAAGAATATATGTAAATATTCTTATCAAAAATTAAGCTTGAATGCCATGTTTTTTTTTAACTAGCTAATTTTAGTGCTTAAGTAAAGTCAATTTAATTAACTTGTGTGAATAATTACAACTATTATCTAATTTACAAAACCATACTAAATGTAGTTGGGGTGATTAGGAAATTGATGATTGAAACCTTATATCTAGCACTCTTTATTTAAATACTATATCATTATAAAAAGGTTAAATATTTTTTTAATTAAAGAGAGATGATAGAATAAAATTAATTATTCCCCACTTTTCCTATTCCATAATTGTTCTACAAATAAATAAATTTATTCTGGTTGATACATGTATATATCAAAGAGAAGATCTACCTCATTAGAAGATCCAATTGCTTTTCCAAAATAATCTTTTAAAAGAGAATAATATATTGTTGAATTTAAGAGATTTTATTATTTCTCATGGAATGTAAAAGATTAAACCTGAATTTCTTTGAGCCTTGCAAATAAATAAATATGTATGTAGATATGCAAACAGATATGTTACAGCGGACATCTGGAACAGGTAGTTTTTTTGACAATACATAACAACATTTATAATTGATTTAAACATTTGGCTAAGAACCAAAATGTCATCCAGAAAAAGAAATTCTTTCATTGTAAGCCAAATAAGATTGCTAATAACCAAATGATGCATTAGATGGATAAACAGAGACTCACTGGCTTCCAAATGCATGTTGGCCTTTAGCCCACTTAAACAACTGAAGTCGATGTTAGCTAACAAGTATCGCCTCATTTGAAATTCAGACTATAGCTCATAACATTTTGGTGACAGACTAATTTTCATTTAGTAGTGAAATTATTATTGAAATCTATTTCCCATTTGTATTTCCATATGTATGATCTTCTCTGGACTAGTCTGATTCATCCATTTATGTAATACATCAGATATTTAGCTTTTGACAAATGCAGAAATGTTTTGACTTCAGGAAATAATTATTGAAGTGTTTATCAAGAGATAAATTAGTTTTCAAATTCTTTTAGAATTTTTGATAACATTTTTGTTAGTATTCTAAAAATTTGTCCGTGTCCTTTCTAGTGGGACTGATTTCATTTCGTGGTTCACCTGGGCCATGCATCTTGAAGAAAAATAGGCTTTTGCACCTGTGTAGGGATGAATCACCTTTGGGCTACTTCCCTTACAAAGTCCAGTTTAGGTATAAACCTGATGTGCTCATGAGACATGAGATATAGATATAGATTTGGCACTGACAAGAATGTGCTATAATATTAACTCATTTAAATAATGAGTTCATTATTTAAATAATAACTGTTCATAACGTTTTTCATTTTTTTTTTTATTTTTTAAGGTAGACCTCAGCTAAGACCTGTAGCCCAGGCTGGCCTGGAACTTTCACCAGTGACCAGGAAGCAAGGAAAACTGGCTTGTTAAAGCCAAATATGCTTCCCAAGGCACTTAGTATAAATAAAATTTATACCTGTATCAAATGAAACATACACTAAGGCTTTTATAGTTCTAGTGGACACTGAACAGAGAGAGCATAGAGCAATCTGTATACATTCTTATCTTGTGGAGGTGCTTCAGATTGCTGGAATTATACGCAAGTATCACTCTGCACTTGTACTCTAGGAAAAAGAAATGTTTACAGACACTTAAAAAAACTAAAACCCTAAAGTGGAGGGGGGTGGAATAAGGTTGTAGATCATTTGGATCATTTGGTAGTGTACTTACATAGCATGATGAGTCCCTGGGTTCAGTACCTAGCATCATAAAAATGAAGGATGCTGGCATATCCTACTACATGGGAGTTAGCAAAAGATCAATTCAACATCATCTTCAGCCATATAGTTAGAGGTAAATTTAGGATACAAGTGACCTGGCTTGGGCCTATTAGGTCTATGGCTGCCCTAAGAACCCTAAGAACCTTGGCAAGAACCACATTGTACTCAATGATGCCCTATGTAATGACTGATTTGCACATGGCAATTTAATAAGGGCGTCTCAGGATTCTGAGATTGAGTCATGTTCCCCATGGTGGTCTATCCCTTCTGACAAGAGTAAACTAAATACCTTTTCCATTTTAGGTGGATCCTGAAATGTATCTTCACTAGATGAAGAAAATACGTGATTTAGAGAATCTGTACTGAGTTTCTTCCTCTGCTACAAATTGGAACAGTACCACTTAACTAGCTATGAGGAACAAAACATATGCTGTTTGTATGTTTATTATACTCCAATCTGTATAGAACTGTTGTCATTCAAGAGTGGTATAGTCTCATCTGCTACACTTGCCTACACTACATTCTAACAGAGCAATGTGTCTTCTTTTGTATGTGTGTTCTCCTTCTCAAATCAACTTTTTCCTTGTCTCCTTAATGCTGAAAGGTGGTCCTTCCACTATGGCAGCAGTTCTACAATCTAAATGGTCATGTTGTAATTAACAGAAATACTTATATCATATTTTCAAATTTTTAGATTATTATATAATTACATTTCTCTCTTGCCTTTCCTCCATCCAAACCATTTCATATATCTCTCCCTGTCTCATTCAAATTCATAGCTTCTTTTTAACCCTGACTGACTAGAAAACTTGGCCTTTTCAGATTTGCATGCTCAATTATATAAGTTTCCTTACATCTTTTGGTTCAGCTATCCTTAGCCAGTTGGCAATCACATGCCAACTGCCAACACTGCAGGTGTCATAGCATGTATAATAATATCTAACAACAGAACAGAGTTGAGTATTTGGCAAACTTTTGGTTAGTATAGATTCTTGAAACCAACTATTTTCCTGTTCTTATGAAGATATATTCCAGGAATCAGCTGAAATAAAGACAAGGTGTTTAGGATGAGCTTGCCAAAAGAAAGACTACAATGGAAAAAGAAATGACCCTGAATCTCAGGATTTATGAGCATGCCACTTGCAATTCTGTCAGCACATATGGCATCATTGAGGACAAGGTGGCTCTAGGACAGTAGGCATCACAATGAAGCCTTTGTGAAGGGATAGGAGACCAGGCTGTGACCTAAACTTGTATAGGTACAAATCAGTTCACCAGTGACCAGGAAGCAAGGAAAACTGGCTTGTTAAAGCCAAATATGCTTCCCAAGGCACTTAGTATAAATAAAATTTATACCTGTACCAAATGAAACATACACTAAGGCTTTTATAGTTCTAGTGGACACTGAACAGAGAGAGCATAGAGCAATCTGTATACATTCTTTGTGCTTCTTAGATCTTGTAGTCAGATCTTGGTTTTAATCTTGACTTTATTGTTTACAAAGTGCAGGACAAAGTAGATTATCTAAAATCTATGAGCTTCACTTGAGTCCTCCAGAAAATGCAAGTCATGTATTGTGTATTAGGAATACTGGGAACATAGCAAATAATGTGAAAAGAATTCTAAACAGAAGCCATACTAGTTAGATTACTTTATCAAGAACCACATGATGATGTTTCTCTTCTTGGAAGACCAGGAATAAGTGTTTCTCTAGACAGGAGCATATTTTATGCCTTAGCTCAGGCGGACACCTGGCTGTCCTGGAATAAGTTGTGAGTTAGAGAGCAGGGGCATGGACATGGCTCATCCTAGATATTATAGTGAATGGTTATTAAATTTATTAGTCTGGGTGTGTCAGGGGATGTAGGTATAGAATTGGAAGAGAGACAAAGTCTTGAGATAAGATAAATTTGGACTACTATTGAGATCTTAATGTGGGTAAGGTATATAAGAGGAAAAGGCAACTTTCTTTGGAGTTTCATCTCTTATGCCTCATTCATTTCTCTACCATAACATTGCATATTCTCTCTTGTATTCACAGAAGCGCCTCCCTAACACCTATGATACATGCAGAGCTATGTCAGGGTTGCTACTATTACAAAGGAAGCAGTGTATTTCAGAGTCAGCTAAGGTACAAATTTTGTTTTCACTACCTATTTATGGGAATCTGGCTTACATGAGATGGGCTCAGATATTGGAACAACAGTTTGTCTAGTTATTTCTGTCTGTGATTTGGAACCACTTTTCTAGGGCTCATTCGGTGCATGACTTTGATTTAAAGGGAAAAATAGCTTTAGTGGATGAATGATTCATTTATTTCTATGCCATGCGGCTGCAGTACATTGTGTCATAACCTGGGTGGCTCAAAACAGTAAAAATGCATTGCTTAATAATTCTGAAGGGTGTTATTCTGATGGGTCTGCCTTTATAGGAATTTGCCCTTTTTTCTTTGCAGTTATTAGTATTTTTTCTTTGTTCTGTAGGTTTAGTGGCTTGATTATTATATGTCAAGCAGACTTTTTTGTGGGTCTAGTTTATTTGGTATTCTGTAGGCTTCCTGTATCTTTATAGACATTTCCTTCTTTAGGTTGAGAAACTTTTCTTCTACATTTTTTCTGAATATATTTTATCTGCCTTTGAGCTAGTATTCTTCTCCTTCGATTACAATTATACTCAGGTTTGGCCTTTTCATGGTATCCCAGGTTTCCTAGACATTTTATGTTATAACTTTTTTGGTTTTAGTGTTTTCTTTAACTGATGTATCTATTTCTGCTATTGAGTCTTCTACTCCATAGATTCTCTCTTTGATCTCTTGGAATCTGTTGGTTATGCTTCCATCTGTAGTTCCAGTTCTTTTCTTTAGGTTTTCTATTTTCAGCTTTGTCTTGGTTTCTTGTAGTATCATGATTTGGGGTTGTAAGAAAAGAAGACTCTGAGCCATATATTGGGGGAAGGTTGAAATATCAGAGAGAGAAAGCACCACAGTCAATTCTCACCAAACTGTCTTGCAACTTTCTCAGCCTCACTCCTGGTCTCTTCTGCTTGTCGCATCTGTCAGTCTCTTCTGCTTCTGCCTGGTTTCTATGATCCCTTAAATACCCTACCCCATCCAGATTAGGATTAAAGGCATTTTGCCTTGAAGTCACAGAAACAGAAGAAGTTCTATCTCTGGAGTTATGGGATAAAGGATGTTGATCTCCACTCCCAGCTTTCCCTGTACTGGGATTAAAGATGTGTGTGATTGACTCAGCTGTGTATACTTGTATTCAAGGATCAAGGATTTCCTGAGCTGTCTGCCTAGGATTTGACTGTGTGGTCTCTCCAATATCCCAAGATTTATTAAATATTTAACATATACCCACAGTTTGTGCCTTCTTTATTGCTTCTATTTCTGTTTTCCATTCTTGGAATGTTTCTTTCACCTGTATGTTTTCTTTTTCCTGGTTTTCTTTATTTTCTTTCAGGGCTTTGTTCATCTCTTCTAATTTTCTGTTTGTATTTTCTTCTATTTCTTTAAGGGAGTTTTTTATATCCTCTTCTAAGGCTTCTATTAGCTTCACAAACCTGTTTTTAAGGTCATTTCCTTCTGTTTCCTCTTCCAGGTCTGGAAGCTATAGAACCACTTGCTTCTTCTGGTGCTGTCTTGTTGATCTTTGTATTGAATATATTCTTGCACTGGCATCTTCCCATTGTTTTCTCAATTCACTCTTGGTTAGTCCTTGGTCTGCTCTTAACTGGTTGTTGATCTGAGAGCTCTTAATCAGTTGTGTGCTCAGGGGCTCCACTGCTCGCATGCTGGGAAATACCCTCCAATACATTGGCACAGGTGACCACTTCCTAAATATAACACGAGTAGCACAGACACTAAGAACAACAATTAATAAGCGAGACTTCCTGAAACTGAGAAGTTTCTGTAAGGCCAAGGACACTGTCAATAAGACAAAATGACAGCCTCAAAGAATGGGAAAAGATCTCCACCAACCCTACAACTGACAGAGGACTGATCTTCATAATATATAGAGAACTCAAGAAACTAGAGCCCCAAACCCTAAATAACCCATATAAAAAATAGGGTTAAGAACTAAAAAGGGAATTCTCAACAGAAGAATTACAAATTGCTGAAAAGCACTTGAAAAAGTACTCAACATCTTTAGCCATCAGAGAAGTGCAAATCAAAACAACTTTAAGATACCATGTTCCACCTGTCAAAATGGCTAAGACCAAAAACCCAGAGGACTGCCTATGCTGGAGAGGATGCAGAGCAAGGGGAACATCCCACCATTGTTGGTGGGAGTGTAACATGGTATAGCCAGTATGGAATGCAGAATCGCAGTTCCTCAGAAAACTGGGAACCAGTCTCCCTAAGGACCCAGGTATGCCACTATTAGGCATATACCCTAAAGTCACACATTCGCACCCCAAAAGCATTAGCTCAACTATGTTTATAGCAGCATTGTTCATAATAGCAAGAACATGGAAACAACCTAGATGCCCCTCAACTGAAGAATGGATTAACAAGCAAATGGATGGATTTGGAGAATATCCTCCTGAGTGAGGTATCACAAACTCAGAAAGATAAGCAGGGGATGTATGGAATGTACTCACTCATTAGTGAACTTTAGACAAAAAGCAAAAAAAAAAAAAAAAAAAAAAAAAAAAAAAAAAAAAAAAAAAAAAAAAAAAAAAAAAAAAAAAGGAACAATCAAGCTGCCAAAATGCAACCCCTGAAAAGCTTGGGATCAGAAGGAACTTAAGAGAGACTTCCAGGGATTCCTCTAGGGAATATCTCTTTAGCTAATTGAGAGCATAAGGAGTTGCAACTAAGAAGAGGTGGGAACAAATCATGAGAGAAGGGGAGGATTGAGTGAGAGGAACAACAAGGAGGGAGAAGAAAAAGAGATGGAGATTCTAATAAAATAAGCCAATATGGGATTGGAAAAAGACCAGGTGATAGGGTCACTAATAAGAACTCACAAGATGTCCCTGTCTAGGTCTCCTACCAATAGTGAAGGTGTTGCCTAGACAAGACTTTCTCTAAAAATCAAATGAATAGACACCCCAAGTGCCATCACAGAACCTGCATCCAGGTTGAATAGAAGTCGACACAGAGACACATGGCTAAATGCTAGGCTGAGCTCCTGGTCCAACTGAGACCAGGGGAGAAGAGTCTATATGAGCAAAGGGATAGGGCTTATGAGGAAAAATCCCACAATGATGACTGGCTGGAGCTCCGGAGAGCTCTCTGAAATAAGAAAAGCCACTGGAGAACCTTCAATAAAAGGAATTAGGCCCTCCAAGGATAGGCAGCTGTCTTCTGACATGGGCAGGATGTGGAGCCTTCAGAGAAGAGATCAGACTGTGTTTCTGTGTGTGGACTGGTACTTCTGAGCCCATTCTCCCCAGAGGAACACCTAACCCAGTCATGACATTAGGATGAGGAAATCGAACCTATCTGGAGTGGATACTGAGTTGATCCACCTTGGAACTTCTTGCCTCTTTGGGGAAGGGATGGGGAATGGGGAAGAGGGAGGCTGAAGGAAGACAGGGAGGAATTGGGAGGGTGAAGGAAGAGAGAACAATGGGATACATGATAAAAAAAGGACTATATTATCTAAAAATAAATAAATTAATAATAAAAAGTAATAATTCTGAAGGCTGTGAATGTGTTAGATAAAAGCCTTATTTTTCTGTTCCTCATTTCTGGTATTGGCCAGTATAGTCTTAGATTTTCTTATTTTGTGGCTGTCTCTATGGCGTCTTCCTTCTCTGTCTATCTTATTTTAACTGGCCTATTTCTGAAGAAACATTTCTTACTAGATTGTATTATGAGGTATCATAAGTACTTCTTTTGGTGAGAGAATGATACAATTTCAGGAAAAATAGTCCAGCCCTTCAAATTATTGTCTATACATGCAAAATACATCTGCTTTATTGCAGCATTATCTCTAAATCTTAATGATTATAGAATGTTAAAGCCATCCAACTTAGCATCCTTTATTATTTTTATTTTTTTGAGACAGGGTTCTTGTATATAATCTTAGCTGTCCTATGTGGACTAGGATGGCCTCAAATTCATAGAAATTTCTCTGCCTCTGCCTCCTGAGTGCTGGGTGTAAAAGCATACAACCTCACAGCTGGTTTGTGTCAACTTCTTTAAAAAACCCATTATATATAGTTTCTGCTGCCCATCTATGTGTGGAGTATGGCCAACTCACCAGAGGCTCATCCTTTTAGTAGTTATTAATTGCCAATGATTCCTTAGCTGAGTGTGAGACTTCCTGCCCACTCTTCTCCCCTTCCATCCTGATATTTTGTTTGGCCTGAGCTTGTTCAGGTCTTACAAGCTGACATGGTCTCTGTTAAGTTCATAGGTGTAGCTACTCTGCTGTGTCTGTGTGCTGGTTTGATGAGAATGGTCCCTGTAGGTTTATATTGGTTTCCAGTTGGTGGATTGTTTAAGAAGGATTATGAGATATGGCCTTGTTGGAGGAGGTATGAGCCACTGGGGATGGGCTTTGAGGCTTCAAAGAACACTCACCAGGCTCCAGGCTCCAGGCTCAGTCTCTTTCCTCCACTAGCTCTCAGGTACAGCTACAGCACCATGCCTACTTGCCTGCTTCTATACTTTCTTCTGTGATAACCATAAACTAACACTCTGCAACTTCACTCAAGCTCCCAATTAAATTCTTTCTTTTATAAGTTTCCTTGTCCATGATATCTCTTTACAACATAGAAGAGTAACTAAGACAGTCATAAAACACAGTTTCCTTGTAGTTACCCACTACTTTTGGATCTTCAATCTTTTGTCTTGTCTTTCACAATGATCCCTCAGCTTTTCAAGGAAGAGTTATGATATAGATGTTCTATTAGGGATGAGTACTCTCTACAGTCTTATTCTTATCCACTTACTAGATATGGAACTCTCTGTTAATCACCATATATTTAAAAAAGAAGCTTTTCTGATAAAGGGTTACACATACATTGATCTATGAATAAATAGATTAGTCATTAAAAGTTGATTTAATACTATGTCCATTTAGCAAAGCAATAGTAGGAGGTTCTTTCTTAGGACCTATGTCTTATTTAAACACAGGCTCATGGCCATAATATTAGTGCAAGTTATGGGATTCATTTTGTGAAATGAGTTTTAAATCCAATTACAAAATGGTTTGGCATTCCCATTAACATTCATGCCACCATTGCACCAAAATGGACCTGTCTTGCTGGGAAGGTGAGTGTTATAGTTCCTACGGTTCACAGCTGGGTAAGATTGGCAATTTCTTTTCTTCTTTGGTTGTGTACATAGCACTATATGGCACTCTGATAACCAGCCATACTTGAAAATTAGGGATGAAGCTGCCAAGTCAATACCAATTTGATTTATTCATATTATATAATTCAAGTATATAATATCTTTGTGAATAGGGTCTATCTATCAATTTTAGATGGTAGTCAAAAGCAATGGCAATATTCTGTAATATCTGGTCATTTATTGAACCACACAAACAACTCCAAAAGTGGAAACTCATTCCTAATACTGGGCTTTTTATTATCCTGTGATGTCTAGTAAGGGATAGAAATGATGTAAGTACAGTTTTGATACATGAAATTCTCAAAAACATATTTAAAAAAATTATGACTTAAAATTTTGCTTGAAAACAATTTTTAAGAAGGACTAAGTTTAATAATCATTAAAGTTGCTTCTGGAAAGATCTCAGATACATATGAGGAACATGAGACTGAGGCTTGGAGGAGGAGTCAGCCATATTATTTGTTGCCATATCACTTCTTGTCTTTTTTGAGTTTGATTAAGTATTTGTTCGTGACTTTTTAAAATTTCTAATCAAGTTAATGATTGCTCCATTGAGTAATGGGCCCTGGGATTTCTCTAGTTACGATTAGAGTACACTTCTACAGGACTAGTAAGTTTGGTAAGATGCAGGCTATTTTCGCCATTGTTTTTTGTTTTTATTACTTTGCTTTGGCCTATGGATTTTTTTCCTCCGGCTATGTGTGCAACATGATAATCTGACTTTCATTACTTGGATTAGTATGAGAGATGTGTGATCTGAGAGGCTAGATAAGGCTAGTGATTAAGCAGTTTAATTGAACCAGAGAAATATGGCTCCTAAACTATGATTCTAGAGCTAGATTAAAAGGGGCCATGAATAAAGAGAGTCCATAGCCACAAGTCTATAAATAGTCTTGTGGGGTTGCAGATGGAGAAAGGTTGGGGAAGGGGAGAAAGGGTTGATGTTACTTACTTAGGAAATGTGGCTTACACACAGAAAATGATGGTAAAATGTAAGTCTGGAGGTAGACTTGC
The DNA here is from genome assembly GCA_004025045.1 of Sigmodon hispidus. NCBI lineage: Eukaryota > Metazoa > Chordata > Mammalia > Rodentia > Cricetidae > Sigmodon > Sigmodon hispidus. The sequence continues at coordinate 1,063 of PVIH01009352.1, read as the reverse complement.
GAATTTGCAGATGAAAAAAGGTTAGGGGGAAGCAGAGAAAGAGAAGAAGTGATTTACTATGGAAAAGTATTTTTTGCATACTATGGTACTTATATTATGAAGGAATATTGTATTTTGCCAAAGGTTATTTTTGCATCTAATGAGATGACTATGTGACATTAGTCTTTTAGAGTATTTAGGAGGTTAATTACATTTTTTGATTTGCATATGTTGAACTATCTATGCATCTTTGTGGTGAAGCCTATATGTTCATGGTGAATAGTTGTTTTTATGTGTTGTTGAATTTAGTATGCAAATATTTTATTGAAAAGTTTTATATCTGTGTTCATAAGGGATATTGGTCTATAATTTTTCTTTTAGTTAGATCTTTGTATGGTTTTGGTGTCAAGGTAATAGTGACTTCTTACAAAAGAATTGGGAAATGCCCATTAGTTTCTATTTTATGGACTAATTTGAGCAGTATTGGCATTCATGCTTTGATAGGTAGAATTCTACACTAAATCCATCTTGCACTGACCTTATTTATTTGGTTAAGATATTTTTAATTACTATTTCTTTTTCAGAAGGGGTGATAGAGCCACTTAAGTTGCTTATTTTATCGTTTTTAACTTTGGTAGTTCATTATGATTGAGGTATTTTTAAGTGTTCCACTTTGCACCGGGACCTGTGCTCTCTGCGGCGTCCCAGCGCACTCTGGAGCAGGGGCAGCTGAACTCTGCACCTGGCCACACCCGCAGCCCCTGCTGCTCACGGAATCTACTAAGAGCCCTACTGCGACCCTGAACTGAGTAAACTGAGCAAACCAACTGCAGGGGTCTATGAGGGGCGGATTCGAACCCTGACCAGAGGTGAGGAGGGCTCGGTGGGCCTCAGCGCCTGTATCCTGGCCTGGGAGGGAGAGTTGACCTCACACTGCTTCCGGTTCCGTCACCGGGACCTGTGCTCTCTGAGGCGTCCCAGCGCACTCTGGAGCAGGGGCAGCTGAACTCTGCACCTGGCCACACCCGCAGCCCCTGCTGCTCAGGGAATCTACTAGGAGCCCTACTGCGACCCTGAACTGAGT
>PVIH01009351.1:26331-83257 GCA_004025045.1 Sigmodon hispidus | reverse complement strand
CTTTTCATTTCTGATTTTGTTGATTTGGACACTCTCTCTCTGTTTTTTGATTAGTTTGGCTAAGGGCTTATCTATCTTGTTAACTTTCTCAAAGAACCAACTCTTAGATTCGTTGATTCTTTGTATTGTTCTTTTTGTTTCAATTATATTGATTTCAGCTCTAAGTTTGATTATTTCCTGCCATCTACTCCTTCTAGGTGAGTTCGCCTCTAATTGTTCTAAGGCTTTCAGATGCGCTGTTAGGTCTCTAGTGTGGGATTTCTCAAGGTTTTTCATATAGGCCTCTAGCGCTATGAATTTTCCTCTTAAGACTGCTTTCATTGTGTCCCACAAGTTTGGATACGTTGTAGATTCATTTTCATTGAATTCTAGGAAGACTTTGATTTCTTTCTTAATTTCTTCCTTGACCCAAAGATGGTTCTGCTGATTGATGTTTAGTTTCCATGAGTTGGTAGGCTTTCTTTGGGTTTTGATGTTGTTGAACTCTAACTTTAGGCCCTGGTGGTCTGATATGTTACAAGGGATTATTTCCATTTTTTTGTATCTGCTGATATTTGCTTTATCAGAAAATGTGGTCAATTTTGGAGAAAGTTCCATGAGGAGCTGAGAAATATGTATATTCTTTTGCCTTTAGGTGGAAGGATCTGTAGATATCTATGAAATCCATTTGCATCATAACCTCATTTAGACTCCTTATTTCTCTGTTGAGGCTCTGTCTGGTTGATCTATCCAGGGTTGAAAGTGGGGTATTGAAGTCTCCCACTATTAGGGTGTGAGAATTGATGTGGGATTCGAACTTTAGCAGTGTTTCTTTTACATGTGTAGGTGCCCCTATATTAGGAGCATAAATATTTAAGTTTGAAATCTCCTCTTGACCAATTTTTCCTTTGATGAGTAAGTAGTGACCATCTTGGTCCCTTTTAATTGCTTTTAGCTTAAAGTCTTCTTTGTTAGATATTAGGATTGCAACCCCTGCCTTTTTCTTAGGACCATTTGACTGGAAAATCTTCTTCCAACCCTTTATTCTAAGCCTGTATCTGTCTTTGCAGTTGAGGTGTGTTTCTTGTAGGCAACAGAAGGATGGCTTCTGTTGTTGTATCCATCTTGTTAGTGTGTGACGTTTTTATAAGAGAGTTAGACCATTGATATTAAGGGAAATTAGTGACCATTGATTCATATTTCCTGCCATTTCTGGTGGTAACTTGTTTGTATTTCCTTTCTCTGGAGTATTCTTCTGTGGACTTATTGATTGTTTGTGATTTTGTGGGTGTTTCTGAGGTCCTTAGGTTGGAGTTTTCCCTCTAATACTCTCTATAGTGATGGGTTGGTTGATAGATATTCTTTTACTCTGACTTTGTCCTGAAATACCTTGTTTACTCCATCTACGGTGATTGATAATTTTGCAGGGTATAGTATTCTAGTTTGGTAGCCATGCTGTTTTAGCATCTGTATAACTTATGACCAAGCCCTTCTAGCTTTCATTGTTTCCATTGAATAGTCAGGTGTTATTCTGATGGGTCTGCCTTTATATGTGAGTTGGCTCTTTTATTTTGCAGCTCTTAAAATTTTTTCTTTGTTCTGTATGTTTTGTGACTTGATTATGATGTGGCATGCTGACTTATTTTGGGATCATATCTATTTGGTGTTCTGTAAGCTTCTTATATTTTTATAGGCATTTCCTTCTTCAGGTTAGAGAAGTTTTCTTCTATGATTTTATTGAAAACATTATCTGTGCCTTTGAGCTGGTATTCTTCTCCTTCTTCTATTCCTGTTATTCTCAAAATAGGTCTTTTCATGGTGTCCCAGATTTCCTGAACATTTTGAGTTATGGCTTTTTTAGTTTTACTATTTTCTTTGACTGATATATCTATTTGAGCTACTGAGTCTTCCACTTCAGAGATTCTATCTTCCATCTCTTGAACTCTGTTTGTTATTCTTGTATCTGTGGTTCCAGCTTTTATCTTCAGGTTTTCTATTTCCATCTTTGCCTCATTTTGTGCCTTTTTTATTACTTCTATTTCAGCTTTTAGTTCCTGGCATGTTTCTTTCATAGATTTGTTCATCTCTTCCAATTTTTTGTTTGTATTTTCTTCTATTTCTTTGAGGTTTTTTTTCATATCTTCTTTTAGAGCTTCAATGATCATCAAAAAGGAATTTTTGGTGTTGCTTCCATCTGTTTCCTCTTCATTGCTGAGTTCAGGTCTTGTATTTGTAAGATCGCCACTCTCTTCTGGAGTTGCCATGTTGTTCTTTGTATTATTATGTAATTTTTTGCACTGACGTTTGCCCATGGCTTCAGTGGTTCACGATTAGATGGCTCCTGGTCAATTGTGGCACTCGGGTTTGTGTGCCTCCTGTCACCTCTCTGGTCAGGGTCTGAGTCTGTCCTTCAGAGACCCCTGCAGATGTTGGCTTGCTCAGTTCAAGGTGGCGGTGGGTAGCCATGCAACTTCCCTCAGCAGGATCTGGGGGTATGGTGACCTGCAGATTTTATCTGCCCCTGCTCCAGAGTGTGCTGGGACTCTGTAGACAGCACTTGGTCCTGGGAGCGGAACCAGAAGCTATGGGAGCTGAACTCTCCCTCCCAGGCTGTTATATAGGTGCTTGGGCCTGGTGACCCCTCCTCACCTCTGGGCAGGGTCTGAGTCTGTCCTTCAGAGCCCCCTGCAGATGTTGGCTCACTGAGTTCGAGGTGTCCGTGGGTAGCCGTGCAACTTCCCTCAGCAGGAGCTGTGGGTATGATGACCTGCAGAGTTTATCTCTCCCTGCTCCAGAGTGTGCTGGGACTCTGCAGACAGCACTTGGTCCCGGGAGCAGAACTGGAAGCTATAGGAGCCCTTAGCAGATTTTTTTTAATCATACTCTTTCCCCTATCCTGTCCCTCCATCCATTTCTCATAGAGAGTATTTACTCCCAGGGTGAGTCAATGCAGTCTGGTGTGTCTCGCTGAGGTAGGACTAAGCCCCTCCCTTCAGTATTGAGCCTTAGCAAGGCATTCCTTTGTAGTGAATGAACTCTAAGAAGCCTGCACTGGGAATAAATTCAGTTCCCACTACCAGAAGCTTCACAAACTGCCTAAGCCATTGGACTGTCATCCACATTCAGAAGGCCTAGTTGAGTGTTATACAGGTTCCCCAGCTGTCATTTCAGAGTCACTGAGCTCCCAGATTAGCCCTTTGTCTCCACATAGCTGCTAATTGCAATGTTCTCCTATTTGTCATGTGAGTTCTATTTTGCTGATAATTTTGACTTCATTTGGTTTGTTGATGTGACTAATAAACAGTTTCCATATTTTATAATTGGATTTTTCAATCTTGCCTTACATTGCCTCTACATTTTGACTTTCTGTTTGGAAGGTTTATGAGAACTTATTTTGATGTGAGTCATAGATATAATTCACTCATCTTTCCTCTAAACAGCTACCTATTGTATTAAAACCCCTTATTTAAAAGCCTATTTACAGGAGAGACTTGAGATGCTTCCTTACCATGAACAGAATACTCACATGTGTCCAGGCCAGTAGCAGCCATTCACATTATTATTTACCTATTCACTTATGTACTGTCCTGCTATTTAGTAATCTAAGATTAATTGTTTTAATAACTGATTTTTACTACCCTGGCATATTTCATCCACATTTGACTTTTCATATTAATTTCAAAATAGAGTTTTGAAACTCTAAGGAAATAATTAACTTTATCTTACACACATACTCCACATGTATTAATGTAACACCTGGTCTACAAAATAACAAAAAAGGTTTTTTGTGTTTGTAGGCTTTTAGCAAACTATGTAAAACAGATGATTTAGCCTTTGAAGTTATTGTAGATTCCCCTGAGAATTATCTTGGACTTGAACTGTGGGGGAACATTCTTTATCATTTGCTTAGCAAGTGCCAGGTTGACCTGGAATTCATTATATAACACAGGGTGACCTACCTCGCATTGTGCCTCAGCTTCCTGGGTGTTGGAATTTTAGGTGATTCTCACTATGCCTGGTTAAACTTGCTGTCTCTGTTGACATTAGTTTCAGTTTCCCTAAAAGATCATTCAAGTCTTCCAAAACTACTTGCATATTTTTCTAACTTTTGAGTTGCATATGACTTTCCTATAATCTTAAAGCACAGGCATGTGAATTTAAGACTATATATTTTCCTCATTGCTTTTTAATATATAAATTATTTAATTTCAGTAGTATCTACTTTTTATAGGAGTATATAATAATTATTTCCATTTATTTTCCAGATAGAAATAATATTCTACAAATTACTTGTTTTTAGTTTTTTAAATAAAGTTACACTTTTACTAAGTTTTAATTAGTAAATGTCAGTCTGTTGATTCAGTTTGGAACTTGTAAGGCTTTGATCTGTGATGGGGTCAGTTTACATAAATGCCCATGGGTAATGGAGTGGAAATTATTTTTCATTTCTGAATTATTAACTACTGAAGCAGAATGCATAATTACAGTTATAAGATGTAACTAAGTGACTAAATTATTTGGCTTACTGAAAAGTCACATAATTACAGCTACAATGTAATTGATTTTACTTATCCAAGTGTCATGCCTTATATTAGAATCTTTGCTCTTGTGTGTTCTATTAACTTATTAAGTTTCTAGTGTCTCTGTTGAGAGGGCAGCTCCTCATGTGTTACACAGTGTACAGCCATTCCTTTCCTGTATTATTAAGGAAGTGTCCTTGCCATTACAAAGAACCTTCCTGGGCCTCATCTGAATTCAAATATGTTTCAATGGTCCTTTTCTTCTAAAGATTACTTTACATATGAATGCTTTGCCTACTTGTATGTATATATACCATGTGTGTCCCTGGTGCACTCAGAGGTCAGAACCAGGCATTAGATATCCCTGTCCCCCCAGCAGGGGTTACAGATGTTTGTGAGGTACCACATTAAAGTTGGCAACAATTCCTGGTTCCTCTGCTAGAGCAAGTGGTCTTAACTACTAAGTAATCTCTCAACCCCATTCCTTTGCTTTGACAAAGTATTGGGGTGTTATGGTTTGGGTCTAAAATGTCCCCTAGGAATCATGTTCTCAAGATACAATCACTTCCTCAAAGCTTCACCAATGAATGTTGCTGCATGGGTCTACAGTCACTTGGCTGCTTTTCCTAAGTCCCTAAAACTCTCAAAACTATCATGAAACAACATCATGGAGGAATTATGGAGGGCAGTTGAGGTGCTAACTTGAAAAACCTGAAGGACAGGGCCTTAAAGACCTAAATAATTTTTGAAGATGTATCCCCATCGACCCACTTTGTCTAATTAGGTACAACCTCCTTAAGTTTCCATCTCACACACTCCCACCACCAAACTGGAAATCAAGTCTTCAACACAAGAGCCTTTGGGTAATGTTCAACTCCTAGTGATAACAGCTTGTATCTATAACAGATTTATAGCTGTGATTTCTTTCTTTACTCTTGCTTGAGGAAGCTTTTATATTTGTTCTTTTGTTTTAGTTAGGTGTATTAACATAAAGTAGGAATTCCAAAGTGAAGGAATCTGAAAATAATTTCTATTTAATACGTGAAGTAAATAAAACATAATAGATATAGATTATATTTTATCTTCCATGTTTAATATATTTATAATTTATGTAGCTTTATTTCTACTGTGTTTTCTCTGCTCATTATTGTAAGGATTCCTGGCATTCCACATAGCTGAGCCTAGTCGGCTCAGATGGGATGCACCTTCCACGGAGGCACGCCCTTGGGCATGGCTGAGTAAACCCTGCAGCACTGAGTAAGAAAGCACCTCCTTGGACCCATACCGGTGCACGCATCTTCCCTTAAAAGCAAATGCGAGCATGTGCTCCAGTCCTTTTTCTCTGTCCCCTGACTTCTGTCTCGCTCCTCTGCTTCTTCACCTGCCTGGGACTCTTCTCTTAAATAAACTCTAGTGTGTGGCCTTGTTAGTGTTTACTTGCGCTCATGAGCGGAACGAACAATTACATTTTTTTTCTCTTATTATTTAAAGAGGTTCATCTATCTTTTTCTGAAGCAGGTTCTGTTCACATGTACATCTTTCTGCCATATTTCTAGTCTTTATTTCTGTTTAGGTTTCTATTCCACAGGTCTCTCCATTTTTCTGTATACAGCAGATAATGAAGGTCTTCATAATATTCATACTAGTTTGTGACCTACATTCTTACCAGTGTTAGATCTTAGGTCTCCTCTTTAGGTTCATTTTATCGTCATGGCCCATTTCCCTGTTTTTCTTAGGCTGGTAAAATTTTCTCTTTCACAGAATCTTCATTAAAAGTTGGCCTGTACAAAATTCTTAAAGGCTTGTTTGCACATTTGCATACACATTACTATTCTTGTACAGCTTCAAAACAAGAAGAAGTCTTTCATTCAAATTTTATTTAGATACCCAGAAAACTTTCTCCATTGCTATCTTGCTTTGTTTGTTTCTGAGAAGTCCAAGTTAAATCAAACTTTCTTTCATATATTTTCCCCTAGGAGCCCCACTATATGGCCTTTATGTTCAAAGCACCAAGCTTCTCTAGTCCACATCTCAAAATTGAGCATCCATGGTAATTTCATCAGATAAATAGTGGGCCTTCAGAAAACACACATCCAGGTCTCCTGTGTTTCTGGAAAGTCTTGTTGGATAATAACTAAATAGTGGCTTTCTTTGCTTCTGCAGAAACTCTGAAGACACTCTTGCTTCTTTGATAATTGTCTACATCCCGCACCTTATTGCAGGTGATTTCTGCCTTTTAAATATTTTGTATGAGACTTTAGCAATTTTAATCTTCTCTTCAACAGTTTTTGTTATACTCTAAGGAAATGTATTCCTCCTTTCTCACCTTGGACTGTGGTATTTGCTTCAGAAATATTATTTTTTTAAATTGTGTGAACTAATATTCTTTTCATTTTATTTCCTGTCATTTAACTTTCAAATTTTAAGGATATTTAATTCATGTTGGAATAATGTATTATAAGTTTCTGAGTTTTTTTTTAATTTTGTGGGGAATATTTTTCATCTAGTAAAAAATACTAATTTTCTATCAAATATCTTTACTGAAGAAATAAACGTATTAAAAATCTTTAATGTCTCCAAAATGGTTTAATTTTTCTAAGATAAGTTCATTTGCAATTAGAAAAATAAGTTACAATTTCTTATAAACAATTTTATTTCTTGTTTTTAATCATTCTAAAATTAATAGGAAAACTATGTTCTATGTGAGACTGATTATAAATTTCAAATAGAATTTCTGTTTTATTTCTTGATGAACAAACTTTCATGCATGACATAATTGTTACATTATACATAATTTTAGAATCGTAGAGATTTCTAACTTACATTTTTATTCGTATCATTTAGAGTACTTTTTGAAATATCAATGCCATTCTGATATTCTTAGTTATTTAAATTGTTAACTGTATATTTCTTTGGGCTTCTATACTCTTTAATTAAAATAATAATGAAAGCTGCATAGCTTTCACCCTGAAATTGAATTTTTATCTTATCGTAAAGAATAATTTGGAAGCTATTCTTCTTAAAATATAATTACTTTTAAGTGGCTAAGACGAACAGTCAGTAAGCTATGTGAGGCTTGATGATATTATGCTAATGAAACATCTATCCTCTTTTAAATGCATAAAAGATTCCAAAAGATTTCTTTGAATTTCCCCCTTTCAATTACTTCCATTTATGAATAAAAGACTAATAGAATGTAAAAGAATATTAAATAGAAATAAAAATAAAGCATTCCTTATGTCATTACATTAAGGTTTTAAGCAAAGAAGGTAAGCCAATCATAATTCCAGCATGGCAGGAGTAGGGAGGAGGCCAGGCAAAGTTCCACTCTGACTGACAGACTACTGGCAACTGATTGCTTCTGGGGTAGGGGAAGGAAGAGTCAGTTTTTGTTTTGTTTTGTTTTGTTGAGGGATTTGGACCCAGAAGCCAACCCATGTTCCAGCAGATGGACTATACTTGGGTACAAACATCAAATGGACTCAGTTGGTGGTGGGGACCATGAAGTTGGGTCAAAGGATAAGAATTGGAGGGAAGAGAATAGGGGGTAGATTTATCAAAACACAGTGTATCCATGTGTGAAATTCTTAACCAAGACAAAATAAAACAGAATTACTATCTGGTAATTACCAGAGAACATGAAACAATTGATAAATCTTGGAATCTGGGAGGGTGGCTAGATAAGCATGAACTATGATTTATTAATTGTAAGGATTCCTGACACTCTGCATGATGAACCCAACAAGGCTCCAGCAGGATGCTCCACATACAGAGGGCACGCCCCTAGGTGTGGCTACATAAACCCTTGCCGACCATCTCTCTTAAAGGGAGACACAATATTGCAGTCTGTCTCTCCTCTCTTCTGTTTCTCTGCTCCTGGACTCACCTAGCAACTCTCCTGAATAAACTCTTGTGTGGTGCTGGTAGTGTGTGTGTGTCTCTTCTCAGCATTAATCTCAGCATAAAGATTTCTGAACATGAACATGAACACATTGTTCAATGATTTATAACTTCAGCATCATTATGCAAGATACAAAATTAACACTTCTGAAAAAAAATTGTGTCTATACATTGAAGTTGACATCCACATTTTAAATTGTCTAAGCAAAAGGATAAGAATAAGTAAAATCTAATCAGTTCCAATACATCTTTTAGAATAGGTGTTTATGTTATTAAATTTCACTGGTTTAGCTGATATCTGGTTATACAGGCATTTCAAAAATAACTTTGGATGGTTATAGATATATTCATGTAAACAATCTGGAGGTCATTATAAACAAATTACATATTTAATCTCTTTGCTTATTGAAAGCAATTTGGACAATCTTGAGCAATAACATGAATAAACATATCATTTATACTATTGTTTAGAGGTTATTTATTTCATTTTATTGACAACTCAAAATTAGGAAATTGGACCACCTGCAGGACACTGGCTATATTAAGTGTCATTATTTCCCCATCTTAAAGGGTTACCAATAAATGATACTTTTCTATAGTTATTTTGTTTAATAATCATTTCATTCATAGGTGATTCTTCTTTTTATTGTCTATATTTTTAGATCAGCCATTTATGAGCTTTCTGATTTTAAAAAGTCTTGTCTTTATTAATTTGTCATTTAATTATTTACCTCATTTTACTAACAAAAATGATGTCAATTTTAGCTAACATTCTCAAAGACAAATTAACTCTACACTTTGCAACAGGAATAAAGAGAAATAAGAGGGGAGAAAGGAGGAGAAATTGGAAAATGGAATTAAAGTCCAACTTACTGACGTTTATAGTTTAGCAGCACTGATTGCTATTCTCTCTATCATTTCTGCTCACACAGATATTACTCCTCATGACTTCTGTATCTGTGCAGAAGCTCATCCCATACTTGGCCATCTTTACTCCTGGCTCCTTTTCTCTCCACAACTCTTTCTTCTTCTCCAGTGCAGCTATATCATAGATCCTACACCATGTCTGCCTGCATGCCACCATGCTCCCTACCATGATGATAATAGATTGAACCTCTGAAATTGTAAGCAAGCCACCACAATTAAATGTTATCTTTATAAGAGTTGTCCTGGTCATGTTGTCTTTTCACAGCAATAGTAAACATAACTAATATACCATCTCTGTTTCTGTTGCTCTAACCCCAATTGAGAGAAGCATGCTATATGCTTAGTGTGAGCATGCCTGTTGTGCAATTCCACAAAAATTAATTCCTGATTCATCTGTCCAAGCAGGACATTCTAAATAAAATATAGGGGCAACTCAAATTTTCTAGCAAGCTTCTAGAATGAGAACTAAAAATTGTCAGAAAATTAACAATATATTGCCTTGGTTGCTTCCCAGGACTCAAATTGACATGAAGTCATACTTCCTCGTTCTTTATTATAACTACATTATCACTGGCCTATAAGCAAGTTTACATGTTGCTTCTCTAAACAAAAGACTTCTAGTCATACAGTTTGTAGCTGCTAGAATTAGTAGCTGTAGTGATCCTATGTGTCATTTTGCTTGCTATTATAGCCTAATGTGTAATAAATGTCTTCAGCCCAAATTTGTGCAAAAGAAAAATATCTAATGTCTCTCTGACAGAGTCCTAAATCTTAACTATTACATTCTGCCAATATACCTACCTAATGACCAACATGTGGAAGTTGTCCTTAATACATTCACTTTTAACACCCAAACTGCAAAGTCACAGCATCTATATACCGTAAAGATATGTGCCTGCCTCTTTGCAACCGCTCTGCTAAAAACTGCTTTGTCATTAGTCCTTGGAAAACATTCATTTACCCCCAAACTTTCATTTTCCTTCCTCTAGAAAATTTCCACATAACATATTGTAGAAGTACTTTTTCATCAGGCGGATAACGACATGGAGACTTATTATTAATTACAATAGCTCAGCTTTAGCCTAGTCTTTTTCCTAACTAGCTTTTATAACTTAAAGTAACCCATAATTTTTAATCTACATTCTTCCATGAGGCTCATTATCTCATCTCTGTACTATTCATCCTGCTTCCTCCACATCTGGCTACCAACTCAGCCTTTCGTCTTCCCAGAGTTCTCTCTGTCTGGAAGTCCAGCCTATACTCTCCTGCCTAGCTGTTGGCTGTTCATCTTTTTATTACACCAATCATAGGGACACATCTTTACACACTATACAAATATCCCCACAACAGGATATATACATTAGACCAATATAAGAAAATATATAATTACTTAGCTATGACTCAAATTAATCTGTAAATTCAAAGATATCCTCTATTTAACTTTTTAATTATTGACCAGATCATTCAATACACTTAATTATATCCTAATTATATTTATTGATCAATAATAATCAGCTTCTACTTGTGACTTGGATTTACAGTGAAAAACAATATTAAAGCTTATATGTTGTTACAGTACATAGAATTAGTGCTTAAGCCATATTAGAAAATGATTACGCTATAAAGAGAAAGCAAAGCAGAATAAAGAAATATGGAATCTCAGGATAAGGTGGTCAATTCTAAGAGCACACCACAGTGGTTTTATTATGGATTTTCTGTGTTTTAGAAACACAGAAACATGTGGGGTTGCACTCTTCACCCTAACAGACTTATAGAAAGTTCTTCATAAACATTTTTATGCTTTGTAAGAACTTGTTGGAGGAATAAAATGCACACAGTCATTTTAGATTATTAGAGTACACTCAAATAATATTTAAACTATTTATTATTTCACCTTTATACAAATTTTAAATGCAGGTGAGAAACCCTGAAAACACTATACTGGTATTATACTTGTTCTTCCTTAATGCTTTTGTTTTAAACATGATGTTTGACTTCCTAATTCTAAATGAAAATGACATTTATAATAGAAATCTGAAATACAGTAGACACATTTATATTCACATGTTAGTAGAAACATTTTTCAATAAAGACCTGATTCTATAATGGAATTCTTATTTTCTTTCCTTGGGTACAGTACATTTTGATGTTCTGTCTTAAAGAAAATGTTCAGTGGATAAATGGGAAATGTCAGAGTAAACATTTTAAACACATAGTCCATTTTAATTTGTTTTGATTTATAAAATTAGGTAAATCAATTGTTAACATGGACAAAGTAATTATTTCACTGTAATGAACTTCATGTGTTCAAGTGTTAAATTTCTGAGAGATTAAAACTGAGTCAAAATAATGATAAATGAAGCCAATTAGATTGTCATTTATTATTAAACAATGACTCATTGACTCATCACATAAAAACAATCAATTTACCTAGTTATCAGTAAAATCTAATAAATCTCTAATTGGTCAATTTAATAAAACAATTAAAATTGTAATTCATATGAGCCTTTCTTTTAAAGCTTTATTTGATTTCTGAGTATTATGATAATGGTATCCTTGACAGCACAAGGAAGTAGTTTAGCTGTTTCTCATAGCAACAGTATGAATCAGCCCTATTTTGATCTGCTTGACTTCATTAAGCCTTCACTTTATCACACAGTCAAAACGACTTCTGCTATTCCATTTTCAACATGCACAAATGTATTTCCTTCAGAAAGTGGAAACTTGAAACTAGGCAAGTGGCAGGCATTTAGCTGACATTGTTTGCAAAGTTGCAAGAAAATTTTATAAAGGATGGACAAACTCCAATGAAAATGCCCAATAGGAGACTAGTCACCCAAAGCTTTATGAAAATGTTGACTAAGTTCATACTATCTTTTTAAGATAGAACATGAAAAATGGATATCTATCTGTAGCTTAGAAGCTGATTAAACAAAACCTAGAGTCCCCGCATTTGGGGAATCATTTTTGGTTCCTGGGCTTCAGTGGCATTGACAGTCACATCACCTGCCTTGTTTCTCTTAGTTCATTCCTGCTGTTCTTTCATATTTCATGTACAAATCTAAGTTGTACTAGACTTCACCACTTTCTCCCAGTTTTATTTAAATGCCTCTCATCCAGGTTTTATCTTACTGAGCTTATAACCTGGATTTTACTTACTATTTTTAGATAGTAAAGAATAGCTTTTGGAAATTGTTAAATAACACAGCTAACTTTGAAGGCTAGTATCCAATTAGTGTGTTTTTAGACATGGCAAATGAGTCTCCCCAGAGTTTGATGAGGATAGTCAGTGCTTTATTGATGAGGAAACCAGATCCACTAGTTACTTATTCTCCTTGATTTCCTAAAATTAATCCTAAAATCACGACTAGAAGACATAAGCATGCTAAGTATAAGTTACTGGTCTTGTTACTAAGTTTCACCAAAAATATGAAAACTTACACACCATTTTAGTACTGTATTAGTCAGATTCTCTAGATAAACAGAAGTTAATAGTGCATGTGTGTGTGTGTGTGTGTGTGTGTGTGTGTGTGTGTGTGTGTGTGTAGGGAGAGTGTAGTGGGGTTATACTGGTAATGTAAATATTTGACCCACCTATGGGTTTAATAAAAAGCTGATTGGCCAAAGGCAAACAGTAAGTGTGAGCGGGGTTAGCAGACTAAGAAAACTCAGGAACATCTCAGAGCAGAGACAGAAGTCAAACACAGATGCCAGAGTCACTGGAACTGCCAGGAGATGCAGAGGAAATGCCGCTCTGAGAAAAGGTACAAAGCCACTCGGGTGAACAAGATGGGTTGAGTTCAGATGAAGGAGCTAGCAAATTATATGTCTGGGCCCTAGGTCAATCAGTGTAAAAATAATAGAAGTGTTTGTGTGATTCTGTGACTCTGTGGGACTGCAAAACTATGGGTCTGCAGGGCTGAACCTCGAGACTATGTCCGGAAAGTCCGGGGCAGAACCATTTACAACAAATGATGCCCAATGTGGATTACTCACATCTACATAAAGCCTGAAAAAGCTTAAATAGGGTTCCAGAGCCTAGAAACAGAGTAAAAAGAGGCTTTCAAATTGTATCTCTGAAGTGGGTCATAACACAGAGACGTCTTGGTGTTCAGGTTTGAATTTTAAAATGGCGGGTCTGAGGCAGGCAGCTTAAACCAAGACTGGCTCCCAAAGCCTCACAAAAGACTGAGTATAAGAAAGAAGCTGCTTACAGTGGATGTAATGTTTCTGTTTTCACAGGCCAAAGGAACTGAGTCAAAGATTGATTCTTAGTAGCTGCAGCATTTTCTTGGATCAGCTCTGTTTGCCTAAGGCAAGCAGAGGTGTGGCTTTTTAAAGTGACACTTCCCTATTCAGCCTTAGAGGCTATATATACACTGGTGAGTCTTTTAAGAGGCTTTGCTGTCAAATACTTAAATGAAATTAATGAGTATCTGACAGCAGTGCTTTACTTGGTGATTATATGGACCTTAAAATTCCTCAGCATAGTAATTGTGGGTCCTACCCATACCTCAGCTAAAAAACTAAACTTCTGATAGACTAGGAGCTGGGTGGAGCCAGGCAGCCATCCTAGTAATGCCTTTAATCCTTAGCCACACCTTAGCAGATTAAGGTGTGGTCAGAAAGAGAAATTGAGTGAAGGATTAAAGGTGTGGACAGAACAGAAAGTAATAAAGAGAGCTGGGTGGAGTTAGCCACCCTAGCCAAGCAAGAGGTAGTCAGAAACAGAAAAGATAAGAGATATACAGTAGAGAAAGATTGAAGAAAAAACAAACAAACAAAACCCAGTAAATGGTTTAGGACATGTTTAAAATATGTGTTGGCTTGAGAGAAAATATATAAAAGGAAAAAGAATAAAGTCCTAAAAAAAAGGAAAAGGAGTATAAAGAAATAGTAATAAGCCATGTAAAAATGGAAAATACAAAGAGTGTCTGGATACTGTACGTTATTGTCTTGTCTTTAAGTTTTTTGACTTAAGTTTTTTGATATTAGAGAAGGTGTTCTACAGAAAATGAGAAGCTCTGGATTTATTTCCAGTTAAAGGAAATAAAGTTTAATTAAGGAAGACCCCCTGAAAACGCTCCAGTACAAATGAATATTCCAGATAATTCAGAATTTCAGAGTGCTTCTGTTGCAGTTTCTCTGAGTTCTACATTCAAAACAACTTTAAGAAGACTGACTGAGATGACCCAGTCTTAGAGACTACTCCACTAAAGACTTATCGATATTCCTAAATGTTTCTTTGGATCCCCATGGGATTGTCAGCACCCCCATTCAGCAAGAAGTAGCCTAGATACCTATGCCCAGATTCTCAAAAAAATGGATTATAGATGTTTGTGTTTGTTTATGTGTTGAGTATAATTTGTTACAGATAATGGGATTTAAAAAGATATTAGATTTGGGGTTCTTTTTGTTTTAAAAAGAGAAAAAGGGGAAATATAGTGGGATTATGCTGGTAATGTAAATATTTGTCCTGCCTATGAGTTTAATAAAAAGTCGATTGGCCAAAGGCAAACAGGAAGTGTGGGCGGGGCTACCAGGCTAAGAAAACTCAGGAACATCGCAGGGCAGAGACAGAAGTCAGACACAGATGCCAGAGTCACTGGAGCTGCCAGGAGATGCAGAGGAAATGCTGCTCTGAGAAAAGGTATGAGCTGCATGGCTGAACAAGATGGGTTGAGTTCAGATGAAGGAGCTAGGGCCTGGACCCTAGGTCAATCAGCATAAAATAATATAAGTGTGTATGTGATTATTTGATGCTAAGCAGGGCTGAGAGTGGGACCAAACCTCTAGTCCAGACCCAGAAAATCTAGGTCAGAACCATTTACAACAGGAGAAAGAGGGAGGGAGGGAAAGGGGGAAAGAAAGGGAGAGACATTTATTAAAATGGCTAACAGGCTGTGATGAAGCTAGTCCCAAAATAATAATAATACTAACAGGTCTAAGAATCCAGTCAGTCCATGAGGCTGGATGTCTCAGCTGGTCTTCCTTATATTCTAGAATCCTGAAGAAGATGCTCTAATGCCAGTGAAGAAATGAAGTTACCAGTGAGAATGAGAGCCAGTAGGCAAAGATAAAACTTCTTTGTTCCACATCCTTCTTATGGGCTGCCAGCAGAAAGTGTGGCCCAGATTAACGATGGTTCATCCTACCTCAAAAGATATGGATTAAAGGCATATGTTTCCACCTCAAGATCCAGATTCCATGTGGGTCTTCTCACTGCAAATGATTTTGAGAACATAGGCCCCATAATCAACTAAGCTCACAGGGACTCACAGAGACAATCACGTGGCCTGAATGAGTCCTACCTAGGCCATCTACATCTATGTGATGGTTGTGCAGTTTTGGGTTCTTATAGGAACCTAATAGTGAGAATGTATGAGGGGGCTGTCACTAACTCTTTTGCCTGATCTTGGGATCCTTGTCCTCCTACTGGGTTGCCTCATCCCATCTTGATATGAGGGTCTGTACATAGTCTTATTGTAACATGTTATGTCATATTTGGTTGTTATCTCTGGGAATTCTGCTCTTTTCTAAAGGGAAACATAGGAGGCATGCATCTGAGGGGGAGGGGAGGTGAGAGTGTGGCTAGAAGGAGTGGAGGGAAGGGAAACCCCAATAAGAATGGAAAGTAAGAGAGAAGAATAAATAAAAAGACACACACATATACATACACAATCCTTCTCACAGGTGAGCCCAGCCATTTGGGTTTTAGTTAATTTTAGATAACCAAGAAGAATCATTGCATGTATCAAAGATCATTGCATATATCTTATTAAAACAAAAATCTTGGCCTTAACCATTTCCTTTATAACTAGTAGTTTTATATGTAAGTATATAGATTTCTGTTGTATAGAACATAAAATTCAAACATACTAGAGGAGAGTAGGAAGGCATTATTTTCCAGTCTTGCCTTCCTTTTCTTCTTCCAGGAAACTATTCCTTGCAAGTGGTTAGACCTCTTCCTCCTTTCCCCTACCACCTGCTCTTTGGTGATGCACATTGTTAATGATGTATTGCTCCAGGTCATGTTTTCCACTGATGCCTCTGTAATACAAATTAGATATGTCCTTCCCTTTCATATGCCAAACCATAACATCAGAATAATCATCCACTAATTAGATAAAACATAAGAAAGCAGGAGTATTGCTTCTCCTTCAATTTCTGATTAGCTACAAATACAGACCATGCACACTGAATTCTGTGGATTAATGCTGCCTACACCTCATTCCTAAAGTGACCTTTACTTTCTTTTCATGGAGCTTGTCCTCTGAAGGTAAGCAACTCTGCCCTCAACAACAGCAAAGTGATTGGTGCATTTGAGCTCCAGAATGCTTGTCAGAGGAACTAAGAAATAAATATTGGTTCTCATTGTTGCAAGTGACTAATGGTAATACCAAGATTTACTTGGAGCATACTAGGTCCTTTCCAGAAACCAAGGGAAAAATTGACCCAAGGTTTTAAAATACAGGTAGAAATGAGAATTTTCAGAGAGTTCCTGTACACAAATTCTCTATGACTTCCTCTAAATTAGACTCTCTAATAAGCTTCTCTCCTCTGCCTCTCAATTGTAGTTTTTCTTTGTACTTTCCACACAATCACAGTTCATATTTCTCTGACTAGTTACTGATTTCTCAAAATTGCCTTTATAACTGTAGAAATTAATTTACCCTTAGGACAAGTGTTCATCCCAGAAGAAGAGCAAGTCTGACCATAGGTTCAAGTGCACTTAACACAGAGGCTGAGGAATAAGCTCACTGGTAGAACACCTACCCAGAATGCACAAGACCCTACGTTGGGTCTCTAGAAAGACAAAAAACCAAAGAAACAAAAATAAGCCATTCTGGCTTCATGGTGAAAAGTGCATGCTGAAAAACAAAACAAAACAAACTACTATAGTCACATGATGGATGGGAAGGTCTGTGGAGTTTCCAATTTGCATACCTTTTAACATGTAACCTCCTAACATTCTGATGTGCCATACAACCAGGAAATTCTCCAGGGCACATTTAGTAGTTTGAATCAGGGTTCTGTTATATTACAGCCCTTCTATCCTCCTTAGAAATCAAGGGCCTGTTGATGCAAATTTAAAAGGCTCAACCTTCTAATCACATGATTGATCCCTAGGCAATTACTGTCCATCTTGAGGGCATGTAGGGGCCAACCATGAGTCACATTATTTATGCAAACTAAATACAGATTTTAGAACTCTATCAAGAACTATGGACAGATAATTACTGTTTTTGTTTTACATATTTTTAAATACTAATGTATTTGTTGATAGAGTTCAAATTGCAGCAGAATAGATGAGGTTATTTTAAGATACCCCAAGAAGATAAGATGTGCTATGACTTGGGCATGTTTGGAAGAGACCTGAGGCCTGACTGGTACCTTCTGTTTTGTCCATGAAATCCTAAACAGACAATTCATCCACATGGTACCAGGTTTCTGAACTAAAGAACAGTGATATATTTTCCCTTTATGCTGCTAATTATCTGGCTAAATATTGAGGAAGCAACCACAAACTAATATAGATGGTAAAAGAGAGACACAGGACAAGGATGCAATCTGTTTCAATGGAACATGTATTTGAATGTAAATTGGTGTAATTTTTGAGATAGAAGAGAGGCCAAACAAGAGAGAGCAAAATGCAGGGAGTCATAATCCATTCCAAGCTCTTCAATTTGAGTTATTTTGTAAATTCAACCTTAAAATAAGGTTATATTCTATGTAGGTCTGAAGCCTAAAGGGTAAATAAAGGATAAAACCATGCAAGTTTATTACCATATCATCATTAATTGAAGTCCAGTAGATATATATTACTGCCTACAAATAGAGTATAAAATGAGCAGAGGCAATTTGCAGAGGCTTATTTGTCTTAGATTCCTAGCTACAATCTTAAACAAAGTTAAAAATGACAATACACTTGCTTTGCTCCTGCCCATCCACTTTAATGTAGCTGATTGGATTTTGAAGTCCTTCCTCTTTTTGACAGCACTTCAGGGAATGAGTGGAGCAACATAGTCCAATAACCTGGCAGTTTGCTAGCATGTTTCCTAAAGAGTTACAAATCAACTAACTTGGCTAAAGATTTTCCCAGACTATTCATTCTAGACTATACTGATGGAACCTACCATCTCACTGCCCATTCCTACTCTGTGGCTCAGCTAATTTTGCATTTTATAATCAATCATTAAAATATTTCACTTCTACATTTTTCATGTTGGCATTTTTCAGGTCCCTATTTGAAAGATAAAGAAACAACTTTAGTTTTTTTTTTTTTCAAAAAAGGGAAGAAGCATTGAATAGACTCAAATATTTAACTTTTTTTATTAGTTATATGACACAGGCGGAGACACAACTAACTGTGAGATATTTCAAAGCCAACAAAATGTCTCCAGTTCCCTAAACTTCAAACTGAAATCTAGTGGAGTTTGGAGACAACTGGGTGCCTAAAAAATGATCAGTGTGAGAAAAAGAAGAGATCCCAGTATTAGGATAGCTGAGGCAGTGGTGATAAATCACATAAGGAAAATAAATACTGTTATGTTGGTCCTTTGTACAGTCATGCTTGTGCCGGCTAGTTTTACTATCAACTTGACACAATCTAGAACTATCTGGAAGAAAGGAACCTCAATCGAGAAAACTCTTCCATAAAATCTGGTTTTAAGGCATTTTCTTAATTAGTGATTAATGGAAGAGAGCCCAGCCCATTTCAAGTGGCTATCCCCAAGTTGGTGGTGGTCCTGGGTTCTATAAGAAGGCAGGCTGAGCAAGTCATGAAAAGCAAGTCTATAAGCAGAGCCCCTCCACATCCTCTGTATCAGCCCCTGCCTCCAGGTTCCTGCCCTATATGAGTTCCTGTCCTTAACTTCTTTTGGTGATGAACTGTTATATAGAAATGTAACCTGAAATAAACCCTTTCCTCCCCAAGTTGCTTTGCTTCTGGTGTTTCATCACATCAATAGCAACCCTAACTAGGACAATTATCATATATTTCTCACAAAAATATTTTATTTTAAACATAACTGTGACGGCTATTCTTGGTTGTCAACTCAGTTACTTCTGAAACTAAAAAAACCTCCAAAATGTAGGACAGAACTGTAAGGAATTGTTTGCTCAATTTGAAGTGGGAAAGTCCATTTCTAATTGGGATCTTTGAGTTAGAAAGACATTGGGCTTTAATTCAGGTATTTATATCTGGGAAAAGACACATCTTTAATTTGCTTCTTGTGGTGGGAAGGCACACCTTTAATCTGGGTTACATCTTCTGCTGGAAGCTTATATGAGGACTTAGAAGAAAGATATTTGCTTATTGCCTACTTGCTTTGGCCTTCACTGGCATTAGAGCCTTCTTCTTTGGGATTCCATTGTACATGGAAGACCAGTTGACAACATCTAGCCTTGTGAATTGAACAACTACTGGATTCCTGGACTTTCTGTTCAAAGCTATCCACTGTTGGATAAGCTGGACCACAGGCTGTAAGTTATTCTAATATATAAATATATATGTGTATATATATTCATAATATATGTGAATATATTAGACACATATGTATGTATATGTAAATGTATATGTATATGTAAATGTAAATCATACATATGTGTGTGATTTTATATATATGTATGAAATGAGAGATGGAGAGAGAGATTTATTCTATAAGTTTTGTTATTCTGGAGAATCCTGACTAATACAAATACTAACTATATTTTCCAGATTAGGAAACTAAGGTTAGATAGACAAAAATTGTCTAAATAATGTCAGTAAAATCAAGAGCTAAACTTGATATCGTATATATAAAAGAATCAATAAACAAACTCTTTTCAGTATAGCATTTCACTTCCAAACCAATATATAGCAAAATGAGGAAGTGGCACTTGTGCCTAGGATTTTTTAGGGAATGCAAAACCTGTGACATCTTTCTATTCAAGTGGCTACATGATTCTAAGACATCTGCTTTTCTGTCTTTGGTAATTTCTATTTACAGTTGACTTCATGGCCCTTTTTTAGCTTATCCAATAGCAAGGGAACAATGGATGCTCATTCTTTTCAGATTGAATATTATTTCTTCAACAACTTTATAATTATATATGTTGTTCTTTCACTTTTCCCCTTCTTATTGTTATTGTGTTTTTTTAGAAGGTCTCACTATACAATCCTGTCTGGCCTAGAACTACTATGAAGACCAGATTTGCCTTAAACTCACAGAGATCTGACTATCTCTGTCTCTCAAGTGCTGAGATTAAAGGCATGTGCTACCACACCAGGCTTAACAACTATCTTGATCACATTTGCTCCCCAGACTTCCCAATATATGCCCTTCCTACCTTCATGTCTTTTCTAATTTTTTAAAAAATCAATTTGTTAGTTAGGGTTTTTGTTGCTGTGAGGGGACACCATGACTACAACAACTCTTATAAAGTAACACATTTAGTTGGGGTTGGCTTAGAGGTTCAGAGGTTTAGTTCATAGCAAGAAGCATGGAGACATGTAGACAGACATGGTTCTGCAGAAAGAGCTAAAAGTTCTACATCTTGATCTGTGGATAGCAAGAAGAAGACTATGTACTACACCAGGTACAGCTTGAGCATATGAGACCTCAAAGCCCATGTCCACATTGACACACTTCTTCCAATGAGGCCACACCTCATAACAGTGCCACTCCCTGTGGACCAATCTTCAAACACATGAGTCTATGGAGCAAGCCACTACACCTACGAAGTCCAATTAATGCTACACGCGAGCATGGACAACCTTCCACTGGCCATATCCACAGAGGAGAATGACTCACTCTTCCCTGGCAGCCATCAATTACTAAGAACTCTCAGATAGGAATGACAGCCTCGTGAGCCCCTCCCTCATCCCTAGCTTTAATTACTGACTGGCTTGATCTTTTTCTCCTTCTCCTTTGTTTTCCTCTCTTCCCTCTTCCTTCCTTCTTCTTCATCTTCTCCTCCCTCTCTCCTCTTTCTTCTTTTCCTCCTCCTTCTTTTTCTACTTCCTGAGACAGAATCTCACTATGTAGACCAAGGTGACCCCAGACCCAGATATCTACCTGCCTCTGTCTCAAGAAAGGTTTATGGCACCATACCCAGCTAGCTGACTTAATCTTGGGTACATAACTGTAGCTGCTGTAAGTTCATGAGTACAATAACCTTACCCTGGTCCTGAAGACAGCATCTTTTCCCCTTCTTGTCTGCTCTCTTTCCATGATGTCTCATAAGCCATAAGGGGATTGATATTGATGTTCTGTTTAGAGCTGAGCACTCACCAATTGCTATTCTCAGCACTTTGGTCACTTCATTGTCTTCCATCCACCTGAGGTGGGGTCTTCTGGCCAAGAATAAAAGGAGCACTAATCTATAGGTATACACATAAATATTCAAAAGACAATTCAACCATCTGTCCATTTAATGAAATAACAGAAGTAGCCCCTTGCAGGGGGGACTATGACCTACCCATGGATGTTCAATTTTAATCTCTATAATGTAGTTAATGTTGTTTCATCAACAGAAGTTCCAAAAAGTCCAACTCTAAATTTACATCTGAAAATAATAATAACATAAAATTATATTAATAGATTCTTCAAATGGTATGTTAAAATTAGAGCATCCTACTCAGTCAGCACACTGCAGTGTTATCACAGCTTAGGTGGGCTGTATATATAAAAGACAAGACTTAGTGGGAATCAGCCCAATTGGACAAGTTTTACATGCAATGATTGGCTTTTCAGAAAGTGTGCCCGGCCATCTGTGGTAATGCTGCTATCATATTTTTCCAGGAAGGGATTCATGCCCCAAGAACATGACTTTTGAGGAATGCTCGTGATAGACACATAACTCAGTAAAGAAATCTGGAAGAATTTGAAAAGGGATCAACTCTATAAATACAAAAACAAAGTTATTGCTGTGTTGATCTATGTCTTTCATTTTCTTTTGACAGCTATGCCAAGCGATGAAAGCCCAGAGTCTACCATGAATAATTCATAAACAACACATAGGTTTATTTGGAGATCTTAAAAATCCTTGGCTTCAGGTTGACATTTCATCCATTCCAGAGGACGAAAAGATCCTTCATTTTCTAGTGCAGTGGACTGATTTAACCTCACCATCACTGAAGCACAATGCAGGCTGTCTCACTTGTACACAGGCATGGACTGCCACCCACATAACACTGGAACAACAAACATTATTTCAAGCTATAAAATTCAAATTCCAATTTGTGAGCAATTAGCAATATCATTTGATGACTCACTGGATACAAGATAAGATTTATGTAACTTCATGAAGAGAAAACTCATCATCCAAAGTAAAGATGTCATTTGTAATATATTGCTTTTACTTAGGCATGTTTTCCTGACAAAAATTTGCATGGTTTTTGCTTAAATTAACAACTAAAATTCAATTAGAAATAAGACTTGTGCCTGGGAGAATCTGCGTACTATAAGCTCTATAAATAAATTGTTATCCAAGTAACTCAGGCCTTTCATCTTTGGGGTCCCTTCTTTCTTTGAAAATAAAGTGATTTAATCCTTTGTCACCCTTGTTTCTATGGTTTGTGTGTGATTTATTCACTAAAAGGTTCATGTGCTAGACATTTGATCCCCAGTATGGTGACATTAGGAGATGGTGGGAGTTACAAGTAATGGAAGGAAGTGGGAAATTGTTAGGGATGCTACCCCCTTGAAAGATTAAGGTACTTCTGGTGGAAACCCTGGTTAATTATCATAAAGAAAAATGCCTGGCTTTCTCCTTGCTTTATTTTCTTCTTTGGTCATGTGATGAATCCCTCTCATAGGAACTATTCCACCATCATAAGGTAAGGGAACCAGGGACCCTAACCAGGACCAACACTATGCCACTGAACTTTTAACTTCTTGAACAGTGAGCTAGATAAATTAGTTTCTGTACATGTTGTCTAGCTTTAGGTATTTCACTGCAGTAATAGAAAACTACTCTGAAAGGTTAATTTCTGCCTTATTATTCATTTCTGAAGCTTTTAGGAGAAGATACTTAAGGTTCCTTGGCCATATTTATGTCTGGAATTAAACTCAAGTTATTATTGCATATTTGGTCCTGGCTAGCAACATTAGCATGAATCTTTTCTTTCTGTCTCAAGCCTCTATAAAAATACCTCATCCTTTGAACCTCTGTTAGAATCACTTGGGAGACTGGTGGGGAGATTGTTCAGTCATTATCTAGGATCCTTCTCCTTGGTCAAGTGCAATCAGAGGATACTTCAGTCTGAAGCACAAGTATTCAAGGCTGGGACAGTGTGTGTGTGTGTGTGTGTGTGTGTGTGTGTGTGTGTGTGTCTGTGTGTGTGTGTCTGTGTGTGTGTGTGTGTGTCAGAGCACAAACATACTTGTGTGTGTGCACATACACACACAGTTTTGCTAGTGTTATTTTCTGCAACAAATTCTTCTGCTTACAATACAGAATTATTTTTCATTCTGTGTGTCCTCCATGTCTGAAACCAAACAAAATGAAACATAACACAATACATCTTTAAGGTTTGAAATGCCTTAGAAAGAATGACCACCAAATCAGACCACTGTAAAAGATGATTCCATGGAGCCTTGAAAACACCAGTACAGACCTGCATCAAATATTCTTCTATGCTCCTCTTGGGAAATTTGAATTTCTGATGAATGTTACCACTAAAAAGAGGCCTGGGTGTTGCTGTAATAGAATGTTGTCCATATGGAAACACCAGTAGGGATAAGATTAATGTATCTTTTTGAGGATTTCATTTGCTTTGCATATTTCCTTCACCACACAATTAGTTAAAGGACAGAAAAGAACTTGAATAACTTTCTCAGTAAACAAAGCTGATATGTATCCTGTTACTCCTATGTCATTTAGTTCTAAATTCAGACTTGAGGAATTGAGAGCTGTCATCATTAAGTCCCCCTTAAGTGCCAACATTTGCCTCCTAGAGATAAATTGCTTCTACAACCCTACCAGAAAGCAGCAGATACTATTTTTTCATAGGCTCAATGAATATCTTAGAAGATACAAATGAATGCCCACAAACTGTTGGAGAGAAATGGAATATTAAGTCTCTCCTCTCTGTTTGTATGATATTACAGGAGAAATCACACCTGACTCTAGTATTTTATACTGCTTCATTTCATCCAAGCTGGTGCTCTGACAGCACTGGGAACTGCAAGTTCTTACAGACTATGCATTGCTTACTATGTATCATTAAAGAGAAAGTGAAAAATAAACTTTATTTGCAACATTGCTGAGCTACTATGACAGGGTCTTCCAACTTGTACAACTTCTAACTATGATGGTCAGAACACTATTAGATTTACTCATTAGTAGACATAATTAATTGGTCACACCCAAAATTAATTTAGATTTTGGAAGGCGAGAATGGATATTAGGTTCTAATAAGTAAAAGCAGAAAAAACAAGACATCACGTTAGATGAGTTAGTCACAGTAACCTCACTTTTGTCAGTTCTATTCTGAGCAAGGCTCTTCCTGGCCACCCTTGTACAGACTCAGACTCTAACCTTGAAAGCAAATGATCCCTCTTCTGTTTTCTTCTTCCTTGGTACTTGTCACTGATTAATATACTATGAACTTTAGAACCATTTTAGTGCCAGACTTCCCAGACATGCTTTCCATAAAGACAGGGATCTTCTGGTGACTCCTGTCCTCTGCTGTAGCCTTCAGTAAGCATTTGTGAGATGAATAAATGGATCTATGAATGCCAAATGTCTAAATCATTTCTTTCATTTTTTCCTTCCTTGCGATGAAGAAAATTGCCTTTCTCTGCAAAAAGGAAAATGGCTTTTCCTTATCCTAGACTGGTCCCTGAAGTGTCCCTTACTCCTCTCCATCACAATAGATGCATCCCATCTACTAAAAAATAATCCTGGTACCCAGGAAAACATGCTGCATAAGGCCTAAGGGCATAGATCTCTTCAGTCTCTGTCACTTAGGAACTGTAGTTTCTGATTCTGTTATCTCATTTGGAAAGTAAGGATACAAATGACACTGCTCATCAATACATAGAAAGGTGCTTTATAAACTTCCAAGTTCTATATAAACACAACTATAGGCTAACATTTATGAAAAAGAACTACAATAATTATTTTCTTCTGCAAAGTAATATTTATCCCTCTCCCCTTCCTCTCTCTCCATATCTTCCAGAATGGATAAACTGACAATTTGTGGCTTTAAGCCTTGACACTACCTCCCTCTGTGCTGCAGGTGATTACA
Organism: Sigmodon hispidus; assembly: GCA_004025045.1. Classification (NCBI taxonomy): domain Eukaryota; kingdom Metazoa; phylum Chordata; class Mammalia; order Rodentia; family Cricetidae; genus Sigmodon; species Sigmodon hispidus. The sequence goes on along the minus strand of PVIH01009351.1, from coordinate 57,694 downwards.
AACATCTGATAACCAGACTGGAGCCAATGAGCTATTAGAAAAGGTAATGATGGGTTTACCTGTCCAGCTGCCAGAGAAACAGTGAATAGACCACATGCTTGGTAAACAGGCTCAGAAGTGGGACAAAGAATGACATTAGAAAGACTCTAGAATGATCTTTCCTAATTTGCTGTGAACTCTGAAATTACAAAATGAGATACTGATTTCTTTTCTTTGCATCATTCCTCTTCAGAAGTATTATTAATCAACTCTACCTTACGGAGGAAAAAAAAAAAACAGCTAAGAAATATATCTGTCTTCAACACCTTTATAAACATTTAATTTTAGAGAGCTTATTCTCTGATTGGCTGGCAGGGAACAGAGGATCTATGGACTCTGACTTCTACTGAATGGTGGTCCTGGGGAAATGAAAGTCCCAAAACACTTCCTTAGAAGAACATAGTAACTTGGAGTGCTGTTCAAGGAAGCCTTTTCCACAAAGAATTGAGATCATTTGAGGCTTGGCAAGCCACCTTGTCTCTATTGGGATGGCTCTTTCTTGACCCTGTAGGACAAACATGACTATAGAAAACAGGAGTCACTAGGCACAGCTATTCTAACACACTTTTATTTTCAAAACAGGCAGTGGACTGGCTACAATTACCAATCTTTCCTGAGTGATCCTAGGCTGGAGAATTTCAGTTATCCTTGTGCCAAAATAACAAAAACAACAGATCCCAGAAAAAATAGGATAACACACTATGCAAACTTACCTTGAGGCTTCTTAAATTGTTCTGGCATTAAAATCAACATACATTACCAAATATTAACTCATTCACATTTTTTTAGTAAAGATTTGTTTTAGCAACTAAAAAAGGATTCTGACCAGGCGTTGCTGCTCTGTTTCAGAACCTGCTCATGCAGAGAGTGTACATGCTGTTATAACTTAAAGGCAGCTCAAAGGAGTCAAACCATACAACATGGCTCACACGGAGGTTTGCTGGGAAAGGGAAAGTAAGGGACAGAGAAGAGAGGAGAGATCGGTCCCTGGGGATGAGAGTGAAGGAAGAGAAAAAGAAAGACAAAGACAAAGAGGCTGGAGGTGGGCAACGGTGTAGTGAATACACAGGGAGTATTCTCAGTGGCTGGACTAAGGAAATGTCCTGTCAGGAACCTAAGGGCAGGCCAGTACTAAATGCTCACACATGTGGCTAGGGAATGAATTTTGAAAGGCATATTTCCAGCCTTTGAAATGTGCTTTGCCATGTATTGTAAGTGTAACCTCAGGCTAAAGCTTATTTTTCTTGTCCTCATTTTTATAATGTCACATGAGGACATAGCCAGCTCACCAGTTCTTCATGAAGATTAGCAGCTCTCCAGAAATCATACAGGACTCCAGTACCAACTTCAGCTTCATGGACTGAAAAACTACCAAATTCTCAGTGGTGTCGGTATGACATGGTCATTGTTGGAAGCAATAAACTAGTGTTGGGCCACCTAGTGCAGTGAGGACAATTGGGTGTTTCTTTTGTTTTTTGTTTTTGTTTGTTTTTGTTTTCTTTTGTATGTGCATGTGTGTGTAATGTGATATATATATATATATATATATAATATATACTATGTGAACTTGTGTTGACATGCAGGTACAAGCACATATGCACATATCTGGGCATCATGCAGACTCAAGATTGATTTCAGGTGTTTTCCTCTAGAGCTTTCCACCTTACTGACTGAGACAAAGTCTACTAGTTGAACCTAAAACTTACTAATAAGGTAGTATAGATCCCTTACTCCCCTCCCTCATTTGGTAAAATTATAAACACCACTTTGCCCACCCAGTTTATACATAGGTTCTAGGGATCCAAGCTCTGATCCTGAATCTCAAATGAGAAGCAAGTGCTATATCTGATAAGCCATCTTCCCAGGCCTGTGCTTTGAGTTTTGAAAGCACCAATCAACAATTCCTTCTCATGGGCAACAGAATGCAACTTCGGCTGCTTATGAGAATCACCTGGAGCTTTTAAATATTTGAATTCACAACCATGAACCACAAAACAATTAAACAGGGTCTCTGGAGGTAAAGCTTACACATCAGAAGATTTGAAAACTCTCAAGTGTTTTTAATGTGCTTCTCAGTTCTTTCTCCTGTGTATAATAGATGCAGAAGAAAATTAAATAAAAAAGCAACCTGCTTTATTATTGAACAGAGTTTAATCTCTAAGGCCCAAACCACTTTCTGTTTCTTTGAGCACAAATTGAATTTCCAGCCATAAAGAGATCAGCTAGACAATTGCAGGCCTGTACAGGAGCAGAGTTGGTCCAGTTGACTTTTGACATCTGGCCAGCCAGTTGTCAGGATCTGTGGGGAGAGAAGACAATCTATGCCAGCCATGCAGTTTCTACCATCAGACCCACCAGCTCTATATCGAATAAAAGGTAGAGAGAGATGGAAAACTAAAGAGAAGTCCCCAAGGATCAGAAATCCATTTGCTTTTCTTCCCCAAGAGAAGTAAACATAACATCCAATTGAAATTGAAGTAGAATTAAATGATTATTCTCCCCTAAAAGCCAGCTGAACTAAAATTGAGTTTCCTAAAATTTACCATTCTAATGCCTACTGCCTTCCCACTTTCCTGTCCACTTGAAAATTTCTCTGAGGTTCCGGCGCCTGATCATCCAACCGGAGGGTCGCTCTCCGGGACCAGGGCCAATCTGTAGAATGGGATCCCAGACTCTCCTTAGCAGACAGGACTAGGGTTTGGCTACAGAGGACTGAGCACTTTGAAATTTCGACCCTGTCCAGAAGCGAGCAGGTTCTGGCACCTGATCATCAGTTCACAGAGTAGCAGACAGGACTAGGGTTTGGCTGTGAGGGGCTCCTCCAGCCACACCTAAGAGAGGGGACCTTGCAAAGCTACAGGGTTAACCCGCCTACAGGGTTAACTGCCTCATCAGAGAAGGACTGAGGATTTGAAATTCACACTCCTGTCCAGAGCAGAGCCAGAGATAGAGCAGAACCCTTGCTCAGAGGAGACAGGAGACACACAAGCCCTCTTGCAACAATTGACTAGGAGCTGCCTAACTGAGAACCACTGAGGCCATGGGCAGACGCCAGAGTAAAAATACATATAATAATATAAAGAATAACAAGGCAACACCAGAAGAAACTGGTGGTGCTACAACTACAAGACCTGAACAGAGCAATGATGAAATAGAAGAAATAGAATATCAATAAAGAAATAGAGGAAAATACAAACAAACAAAATACAAAAAAAATAAGAACAAAAAAATTGGAATTCCTTGAAAGAAAAGCAAGAAAAGGTAAACCAAAAAATGAAAGAAACATGACAGGAACTAAAAACTGGAATAGAAGCAATAAAAAAAGAACAAAATGAGGCAAAGATGGAAATATAAAATCTGAAGAAAAGACCTAGAACTATAGATACAAGCATAACCAACAGAATCCAAGAGATGGAAGAGAGAATCTCTGGAGTGGAAGACTCAGTAGTGAAAATAGATACATCAGTCAAAGAAAATGCTAAAACCAAAAAAGCCATAATAAAAATGTTCAGGAAATCTGGGACACCATGAAAAGGCCTAACCTGAGAATAATAGGAATAGAAGAAGGAAAAGAATAACAGCACAAAGGCACAGATAATGTTTTCAATACAATCATAGAAGAAAACTTTCCTAACTTAAAGAAGGAAATGCCTATAAAGATACAAGAAGCTTACAGAACACCAAATAGATATGCCCTCCCAAAAAAGTCTGCTCAACACATAATAATCAAGCCACAAAACACACAGAACAAAGAAAAAATTTTAAGAGCTGCAAAAGAAAAGGGCCAACTTACTTATAAAGGCAGACCCATCAGAATAACAGTGGAAACGATGAAAGCAAGAAGGGCTTGGTCAGAAGTTATACAGACGCTAAAAGAGCATGGTTGCCAAACTAGAATACTATACCCTGCAAAATTATCAATCACCATAGATGGATTAACAAGATATTTCATGACAAAGTCAGGCTGAAAGAATATCTATCTACCAATCCAGCCCTATAGAAAGCATTAGAGGAAAAACTCCAACCTAAGGATCCCAGATAATCCCATGAAACCACAAACATTCAATAATCCCACAGAAGAAAAGCCCAGAGAAAGGAATTACATATAAGATACCACCAAAAATAACAGGACATATCAATCAGTGGTCACTAATATCCCTTAATATCAATGGACTCAACATACCTATAAAAAGACACACACTAACAAGATGGATACAAAACAGAAACCATCCTTCTGCTGCATACAAGAAACACACCTCAACCACAAAGACAGACACAGGATTAGAGTAAAGGGTTAGAAAAAGATTTTCCAATCAATGGTCCTAAAGAACAAGCTGGGGTTGTCATCCTAAAATCTAACATAGTAGACTTTAAGCTAAAAGCAATTTAAAGTGACCAAGATGGTCACTACTTATTCATCACAGGAAAAATTGATCAAGAGGAGATTTCAATCCTGAATATTTATGTCCTTAATATAAAGTCACCTACCTATGTAAAAGAAACACTGCTAAAGTTCAAATCCCACATCAGTTCTCACATCCTAATAGTGGAGACTTCAATATCCTACTTTCACCCCTGAACAGGTCAACCAGACAGAGACTCAACAGAGAAATAAGGAGTCTAACAGAGGTTATGATGCAAATGTATTTAATAGATGTATTTACAGAAGCTTCCACCCAAATGCAAAGGAATATACATATTTTTCAACACCTCATGGAACTTTGTCTAAAATTGGTCACATAATTGGTCATAAAGCAAATATCAACAGATACAAAAAAGAAGGAAATAATCCTTTCTATCATATCAGACCACCAGGCCTAAAGTTAGAGTTCAACAACATCAAAAATCACAGAAAACCTACCACCTCATGGAAACTAAACATCACTCAGCTGAACCACCTCTGGGTCAAGGAAGAAATTGAGAAAGAAATCCAAGTCTTCCTAGAATTTAATGAAAATTAATCCACAATATGCCCAAACTTGAGGGACACAATGAAAGCAGTCTTAAGAGGAAAATTCATAGCACTAGATGCCTATATGAAAAGCCTAGAGAAATCCCACACTAAAGAACTAACAGCACAGTTGAAAGCCTTAGAATAATTAGAAGCAAACTCACCTAGAAGGAGCAGACAGCAGGAAATAATCAAACTTAGAGCTGAAATCAATACAATTGAAACAAAAAGAACAATACAAAGAATCAATGTATCAAAAAGTTGGATCTTTGAGAAAGTCAACAAGATAGAGAAGCCCTTATCCAAACTGATCAAAAAGTAGAGAGTATCCAAATCAACAAAATCAGAAATGGAAAGGGGGACATAACAACAGACCCCCAGGAAATTCAGAGAATTATCAGGTCATATACTCCACAAAAATGGAAAACCTAGAAGAAATGGACAGCTTTTTGGGTAGGTACCATTTACCAAAATTAAATGAAGACCAGACTGATTACCTAAACAGACGGATGACGCAAAAGGATATTAAAGCTATCATTAAAAGCCTCCCAAGTAAAAACCCCCCAGGTCCAGATGGTTTCAGTGCAGAATTCTACCAGACATTCAAAGAAGAATTACTACCATTACTCCTCAAACTATTTCACACAGTAGAAACTGAAAGAATATAGCCAAATTCCTTTTATGAGGCCACAATTACCCTAATACCCAAGCCACTCAAAGACACAACAAAGAAGGAGAATTACAGACCAATTTCCCTCATAAATATTGATGTTAAAATTCTCAACAAAATTTTGGCAAACCATATACAATACATAAAAAAATCATCCAACATGACCAAGTAGACTTCATTCCAGAAATGCAGGGATGGTTCAACATACAGAAAATCGTAAATGTCATCCATGATATAAACAAACTTAAGGAAAAAAACCACATGATCATATCCTTAGATGCTGAAAAATCCTTTGACAAAATCCAACACTCTTATGATAAAAGCCCTGGAGGAATCTGGAATACAAGGAAAATATCTCAATTTAATAAAGGCAGTTTACAAGAAGCTGACAGCCAACATCAAACTTAATGAAGAAAAACGCAAAGCAATTCCACTAAAATCAGGAACTAGACAAGGATGTCCTTTCTCTCCTTATCTATTCAATATAGTTCTCGATGTTTTAGCAAAAGCAATAAGAGAATGAAAGGAGATTAAGGGGTGCAGATTGGAAAAGAAGTGGTGAAACTATCTCTATTTGCAGATGATATGGTTGTATAAATAAGTGACCCAGAAAATTCTACCAGGAAACTTCTATAGCTATACACATTTTCAGCAATGTAGCAGGATACAAGATTAACTCAAAGAAATCAGTAGCCCTTCTATACACTAAAGATAAAAGGGCTGAAAAAGTAATAAGGGAAACATCATCCTTTATAATCGCTGCAGATAGCATTAAATACCTTGGAGTAACTATAACCAAAAAAGTAACAGATCTATTTGACAAAAATTTTAAATCACTGAAGAAAAAAATTAAAGGGAATATCAGAAAATGGGAAGATCTCCCATGTTCCTGGATACGTAGGATCAACATAGTAAAAATGGCAATTCTACTAAAAGCAATCTACAGATCCAATGCACTTCCCATATAAATCACAACACAATTTTTTACAGACCTTGAAAGAACAATGCTCAGCTTCATTTGAAATAATGGGAAATCCAGGATTGCCAAAACAATTTTGCTCAACAAAAGAACCTCAGGAAGGATCACCATCCCTGACTTCAATTTATACTATAGAGCTACAATAATAAAAACAACCTGGTACTGACATAAAAACAGTCTGTAGATCAATGGACTCAAACTGAGGATCTGGGCATTAACCCAAAAACCTATGAACACCTGATCTTAGACAAAGGGGCCAAAATATTTAATGGAAAAAAGTAGTATCTTTAACAAATGGTGTTGGTATAGTTGGTTGGTAGTATATAGAAAAATGCAAATAGATCCAAGCCTGTCACCCTGCACAAAACTCAAATCCAAGTAGATCAAAGACACCAACATAAACCCAGCCACTCTGAACTTGATAGAACAGAAAGTGGGAAATACCCACTAAAGAATTGACACAGGCAATCACTTCCTAAATATAACACCAGTGGCATCGACACTAAGGATTACAATCAATAAGTGGGACCTCCTGAAACTGAGAAGCTTCTGTAAAGCCAAGGACACTGTCAATAAGACAAAACAACAGCCTACAGAATGGGAAAACCAACCCTACAAGTGATAGATGACTGATCGCTAAAATATATAAAGAACTCGAGAACCTAGAGCCCAAAACCTTGAGTACCCCAATAAAAAATAGGGTCCAGAACTGAAAGGTAATTCTCAGCAGAAGAATTACAAATGGCTGAAAGGCATTTGAAAAAGTGCTCAACTTCTTTAGCCATCAGAGAAATGCAAATCAAAACAACTTTGAGATACCACCTTACACCTGTCAAACTGGCTAAGATAAAAGACACAGATGACAGCCTATGCTGGAGAGGGTGGGGAGCAAGGGGAACACTCCTCCATTGTTAGTGGGAGTGTAAGCTTGGTCAGCCACTCTGGAATGCAGTATGGTGGTTTCTCAGAAAATTGAGAATCAATCTCCCCAAGGACCTAGCAATACCACTTCTGGGTGTATACCCTAAAGATACACATTCACATTTCAAAGGCATTAGCTCAGCTATGTTCATGGCAGCATTATTCGTAATAGCAAGAACCTGGAAACAACCTAATTGCCCCTCAACTGGAGAATGGACTAACTGGACTAACAAGCTGTGTAGATCTACACAATAGAGTACTACTCAGCAGTAAGTAAAAATGATACTCTAAAATTTGCAGGCAAATGGATAGATTTGGAGAATATCCTCCTTAGCAAGGTATCTCAAACCTAGAAAGATAAGCAGGGGATGTACTCACTCATTAGTGGACTCTAAACAAAAAAGCAAAAAGCAAAGCCTGTCCAAGCTGCAAACCACAACCACTGAACAGCTTGGGATCTGAAACACCTTGAACTGGCACCTTGGATCCCACTCCCTCTATAGGAACACTTGACTTAGTCTTGATGTCAGGAGTGGATGCTGAACTGAGCAATATTGGCACCTTGGGATCTCCTGACCTTGCTTGGGAAGAGATGGGGAGATGTGGAGAAGAAAGAGTTACTGGAGGGGGTGGGAGAGGGAAGGGACCTTGAATGAGGATATACATGGATAGAAAATGTGACTTTATTCATAATAAAAAAAAGTGCTAAAAAATTACAAAGTCACTCAAAAATACACAAGAATGCTATGTTTATTCAAAGTTTTGATTACAAATACCCCCTTCTGTTATATTACACCAGCAATTTTCAAATGTATTTTTCCCAGAACCTTCTATATTACCAAACAGTAATAAAGCCCTTGGAAGTTAAAAAAAAAGAAGAAGAAAGAAAGAAAATAAATATCTCTAATACTTCCTACATAACATGGAACACACTTATATCTATTTTTTCTGGATGTTAAATTTTAAAGCCTATTAGAAAAGTCAGATATAGCAAGAGAACAAACGAATGACTGAAGTGGCGGTAGGTATTATGGAGAAAAGTTTAGCAGGGTAAGGATATGAAAGTGACCTGGCACTCTGCCCAGTCTTACTTCTTCCTGCTTTTCTACTTACATAAATATTGGGAAAGAATGTTTTAGCAGTCCTATTGCTCTGGTGAGATCTCCAACAGGAAATAAAAATGGAAGATATGTTTATCTTAGCTCATGCCTTCAGAGGGCTCATTATCTTGGACTCTACTGATGCTGAGCCTGTGATGAGAAAAGGCATCTTGGTGGGGAGAATGGGGAGGAGCAAAGTTAAGTCATCTGATGACAGCCAGGGAGTGAGGTGGGGTGGGGGTGAATGGGAAGGTGAGGGGGTGCATCAAATGTATCAAACTGGTGAGACACATAAAATGTGAGAGAGAAATTCAGGGGATCAAAATCATTTTCTTATACTTGCCAGCTTTAGAAGATATAAGCAAATGGCATGACATGAAGGGTGAACCTAGGAGTTATCCTTAATTTTCCTTTATTATTGATGATTATATAAGTTCCTAATATTTTTTAAGTTTGATAGTGCCTAGAATTGCATTTTCTATTTTAAAATTTCTTTGCATATGCTTTTAAAATGCCCAACTTAATTTCTAAAACAAAGTCCTCTGCTATTACTGATGCTTTTTTTTTCCTTTTTTATTATTATGAGTAAAGAAGTCACACTTTCTATCCTTGTATATTCTTATTCAAGGTCCGTTCCCCCTCCCACCACATCAGGTCATTCTTTCTTCTCCACATCTCCCCATCCCCCACCTGGGCAGGTGGTCCCAAGGTCCCACTGTCCCAATATTGATAAGCTCCAAATTTTTAAATTAAAATTCTTTCCACTTGAAATAGCTACAAATATGCCTGCTGCTTATACTTAATTGGGGTGTGTTGTTTTTACTTTTGGGGGGCCACCATCTAGCTCCCCGAAAAATCACAGACTTGTCCTCTTTTATTTTTTAGAGTTTATAAGAAAAGTTTATTTGGTTTACAGTTTCAGAGGGAAAACAGTCCACCTGGCAGCAAGCATCAGGCATAGCTGGCTTCAGGAACAGGAAGTTAAGTGCTCATATATTCAAATACAAGCATGAAGCAGAAGCTGCATAGGAAGTAGGGCTAGGTATATACCCTCAGAGATTGTCCCTGCTACTCCCAGTGACATGTTTTCTCCACAGAGGCTTATTCTTTATTATAAATGCTTGGCTTTAGCTTGGCTTGTTTCTTGTTAGCTTTCCTTGACTTAAGTTATTTTATCTATCTTTTGTCTCTGAGTTTTTTTCTTTTATTCCTGTATACTTTTCTTTGTTTCTTACTTCATGGCTTGCTGTGTATCTAGGTGGCTGGCCCCTCACATCCTTATTTCCTTATTTTCTTGCTTTTTCCTCTTTTCCTCTCATATTTCTTCTATATACTTTGTTTGCCTACCTACTCTGCCTAGCCTTTCTCCTGCCTCGCCATTGGCCTTTCAGGTTTTCAATTAGACCATCAAGAGCTTTAGACAGACAAAGTAACACAACTCACAGAGTTATATGCAACATAAACAAAATTAACTCACCTTAAAATAATATTCTACAGCAGGAGCACATAAAGTCAAAACTGATTGTCAAGAAACCCTCCCAGATAAAATGAACCTTTGATTAAAGAGATGCCTGGAAAAAAGCCAGGGATTTTACCCATACAAACTGAGAAAGAAAATGCTAACCAGGGAAAATAAAAACTACAAAGATGAAAGAGAGCTCGATGTGTTTTGAAAACAAGAAGTATAACACAGCTGATGAAGAAAATTGAAGCAGAAGAGAGTTGGTGTATAATTATAGAAATATGAACCGAAGCTGGATTACCCTGGCTTTATTAGGGCATGTCAAGGCATTCAAATGTAACCTAAAAGTGGGAGTCCATAGAATATTGTAGCGCAGGAGTGACATAAAGCTTAACTTGGGCAGACTATAAAAAGCAGTTATCAAAGCAGAAACTCAGCTGGCTGGCTGCTTCCATGGTGTGAAAGACAATAAAGACTATGATGGTGTGCCAGAAATGAGGAAAATTGAGTAAATGCTGGACGTATTCTGAAGGTAGTGCCAACAGGAAGTTTGAAGCATTGCAAGAATATTACCTGAAATAAGATCTGGATGAATATATAACTCATTATCCAAACAAGAACCCTTTCCAAGTAAATGAGAACTCTATTAATATTTATGCAAAGAAAATAAACATAATTTGGGACTGTCCTAAATAAACAAAATTGACAAAGGTCCCCATAAATAGGAGGAAGAGAAAAAAACCCTCCAGACTGCATAGTCTTATTTTTCTTGAAACACGGGGTGGATGAAAGAATCATTTTGACAAGTGATGGAGTAAGAAATGCAGGTAGAGGGATGTGATTCACAAATTCTATCATAGCTGACCTCATGGAAATGTGACCAACACAGGTGCACAGTGCTTGTGTATTTAAATGCTCTTAAAAACTGGACTAAAGCAAGAAAAAGCCATTGAGCATTAAGAAAGAAAAACAGAGTAGAAATAAAATATGGCAGCTGGTGTAAATTCACAATTGTAGCTATCTGGTAATAACTATAAGTAGAAAGCAGTGAGGGGGAGCTAATTGTCTCTAAAGGGTGAGCTGGTGATTCTCTCCTTATTTGAATTCAGAAATGGTCTTTGGAATTAAGACTCAATGGAGCCTATAGGTGGCTCCATTGCCTTCCTTAGTGAAATAAACAAAAAGAATGATCAGAAGGATCTTAACACAGCCTCAGCAGTAGATAGTATTATTAAAAGTTTCTCTACTACTATATGCATACACACAGACACATATGTACACATATCCATGCAGTCCAGAGAAATGGTATTGAAGATATATTGAAGCTCCTACAGATATAAAACATTAAAGATTCCTACTTAATTTCTTTGGCATGTAGAGATAAGCCTCAATTCTGATCTAAGGGATTTTTAAGTAATTGGTTAAAATATTACTTAAATTTATCACAATATAGTTACATTTAATTTTCAGCTTCTTCAATTTTTTCTAATACTGCTTCCTTGACATTTGTATTTTTTAAAGAATTCTTTTTCAGGTTGATAGCTTTCATTTTAATTTTTTCAAAAGTGATGTTTTGACAATATTATTGCAAAATGAGTATGATGATTAATATTTTAAAAGTCGGGAAGTATAGCATTATGGTAAATTAATCACCTAGCATGCATGAGACACTGATTTTGATTTCCAGCACTATAAAATAAAAATAAATAAAATATGAAAATGACACACACATGTGTACTTTCCTAGTCATTTATACATTGCCTAGATTTACATGAAATTTAGAACAGTAAGTAGAAAATTGCAGATACTATAATAATAATTTATTCTTAAATAAATTTTCATTTATACAACTATCATCTCAAGTAACCTTTAGAAAAAAATGTAAGCAAGCTATTTATTTCTGGTATCACATAAAATAACATGAATGCTCATAATATTTACTATCTTGAAATTTCTGTCATCAGTTCTATAATTTTATCAAAATTAATACATGCTAATTATTAATTTATAACTATTCAAGTTGTTCAAAAAAATAAATGCCACATTTCTTTGATTTCCCTAAATAGATTTTAAAAAGTTCTGGCTTCTTTTCCTGATGAATAGAAATGTATACTTAGTCTGTTAGATCTACCTGTATTACAGTAGGAAGGTCAATCTCACTTGTCAATTGTAATTGAAGGAAGGGATTGGACTTTGGTGATTATATGGTAACATCCCCATCTTGATACATAGATCATGTGAAAATCAACTCAAGGGCTGCCAGGAAAGAAAGAAGACCTGCATTTGATCTCCCACATAAAGTATCTGGGCATGATGACTTGTGGTTGTCATTCCAACACCTGGCAAATACAGACAGGTCATTCCCTGAGACTCTCAGGCCAGCCAGCCTAGTACACTTGAAAATCCTAAGCCAGTGGAGACTGATCCAAGCATTATTGGGTCAGTGGGACCATAGGACTGTCTGCTCCCTGCCCAGTGAAGGGATGAGGAGTTGCAGAGAAGAGAAATGTCAAGATGTGGTGGGAGGGGGAAGGGACCTTGAATGAGGATATACAGGGATGGGAAAAAAAAATTTCAGAGGGAAAGCTGAACACACAGTAAATATATGTGTAGCAATCTTATTTGCATTACCACCCTTGATAAGCCATGCTTATGATTCTTATCCTGTTCATAGTTATTGTTAACTTTTCCTCATTTTAAATTCATGTTACTGTTTTTTGTTAAATACAAAATAAAGAAGGAGAAAAAAAAAAAAGAAAATTCTAGGCCAATGAGAGAGCCTGTCTTAAAAATGCAAGAGGAACAAAGGAAACAAAAGTTTCTGCCTGAGGAACTACACCTGAAGTTGTCCTCTGGCATCCATTCACACTCACGCACACATGTGAATGTGCAGCTAAATATACACATCTCCCCACAGAGATATACCATACACACATACAGAGACAGACAGACAGACAGACACACACACACACACACACACACACACAGAAAGAGAGAGAGAGAGAGAGAGAGAGAGAGAGAGAGAGAGAGAGAACACAAAAGCAGCAATTCTCTTTGGTATATGCATCAGCCTAAACACCAGTGAACATTTTGTTAAGCTGTTGAACCAGAATAGTATTCCTAATTAGCTAAAACTAAACAGCAGTTGAATTTGAAATGAGCCCAGCAGAATAAAATGCAATCCCCAAACTCAGTGGCTCCCAAAAGGGTGAATTTATGGTGAGATATGGGTGCTGTTTTCCTAGGATGTGATGTACTCCATGTACTGGGACTACCAAATGATACTAGTGCTCCATCTCCTGAGAAACAGCCTCCTTGCGCCTCCCTAGTGTGCCTCATCATCTGAATGTTGAGTGTCTTGTTCTCTACAAATAATCCATGATATTACATAACCCGGGTGAATTACAAGGTAAAAAGAAGGGAGAGAAACACTGTCTTAAAACTAATTAGTTTCCCAAGTAATGTGGTGCCTACAGTCAGCCAAGCATGTAGCTCCTGGCCAGTGGTTCTTAGTAGTCTTAAGACCGCAAAAGGGGACCAATGTACTTAATAGCTTTTATTTCTCTTAAAAAGTGGCAATTGGAAGGTTAAACTGCTCTCACTCCAAATTCTAACAGACCATGAAAGTTCTATCATCTATGAGAGCTGTCTTTTGAATATTTTAATATGTTGGGAAGGTTTCTGTACTTTGGGGCCATAAAAGGGCCATAAAATGAAGCTAATGCCATAAAATAAAAAAAATGGAGATGAGACAATATTTTGCAATGTCCTCTCTGTCAGGCAAAAGCCTCTGACTTCACATCTATTTTCCCTAATTGCCTTACTCTGGTGCTTTGTGATTTTTTATTCTAGAGATAAACAACATCCTTTCAATCCTTAGCCAATTCTTCAGCCTTCCCAATGTCACCTAAATGAAGGCAGATTTAAAGCACAAGAGAAGAAATAAAAGGCGAGTTGATCTCATCTAAGATTTTATCCTGTCACCTTCATCAGTTGCTATAGCCACTATAGCCACATGTCTTAGTTTATTTTGCACTCATAAAATACTCTGGAAAATACCTAAAAGAGAAAAAGTTTGTTTGGTTCCAGGTTCACGTAAGTTCATCAAGGCAGGAAAATCCCAAGGTAGATTTGTCCTATTGCACCCACAGCCAAGAATGGAGAGCAATAGATGGATGCATACATGCTAATGCTCACATCACTATCTTGTACACTCTTGTACAATCGGGATCTGCTGCCCAGGAAATGGTCGTGCACACAGTGAGCAGGTGAAAACAAAATAATCCCCCACAGACTTGCCAACAGGCCAAACCACTCTAGACCATCCCCCGTTCTAGATTATGACATTGGCAACTACTACTAACCACCATGACACTACTGCTTGTCTGCCTGACACTCCAGCATCACTTTAAACCATAATCTCTTGTCTCCAAAGTCTCACATCTGTCTCATACCATAAAACACTGTATAACTTATAAAGTTTCCATCATCTCCCAAAATCTTAATACTTTAAAAATTCAAAATACCATAACTATGATCTCCTTAAAAAAAAAATCACATACTTTAAGCCATATAGTGGCACAATTTAAATTTCCTTATTCCAAGGAAGAACCAGAGAACAGCTAGAAGTAATCACACTAAAGCACTCCGCCAGCTATGCTGCCTATAGAACACACAACTTCTCTTTTAAGTTAGACCCACTCCTTATAGACAGGTCTTCTTGGGAGATGTCCCATGGGCCTGGCACCTCCAATATGTTGGCATCTCACCTACAACTTAAGCATCACCTTTACAGCTTCACACAATGGCTCATAAAGGAGTCTCCATGGTGACTCCAGGCCTGGTGCACAGTGCCTAGCTTTAGTTCCTCTTCATAACTCCTTCAGTCTTGCATCTTTTCTGTTTTCAAAACCCACGTCATAGTGGGAGATGGAGTCTAGCCCTGGGGATTAGAGCTGTGAACAGCATCTGTGTGCATGCATGGGAGATGGCTTTCCCACTTCTCCCAAGACAAACAGCAGGTTTCTGTTACTAATATTAATGTCTTTGTCACTGCTGCTCTGCTTGTTGTCTGTACTGTCCTTATCTAACACTTTATATTATTAACACAGCTTTTCTTCACCTAAAAAGAAATCAGTTCATTGTTATTCAATTCAAATTCACTCACATTCTCGGGACAGAAGAATGGGGCACAATTCCTGTACCAAAATTCCAATGAATGGTCCAAGCCAGTTATTGACTACTGAGTGCTCATTCTTTGTAACCTTATAAGCAGGGTTCGATTATCCATGCTCCTCTCTCAATCTTTTCTTCTAAATGCCCACTATTAATTAATCTCTGCTTACGTCAATAATGGCTTTTCTGGCCTAAAGTTCCAAAGTCTTTCCAATCCCATCCACAAAACAACTCTGAAAGCCTAATATGAATATAGGTTTGTTAAAAAACAATGACTCCATTTCTGGCACCAATTTCTATCTTAGTTTAGCTTCATGTTACTGGAATAAAGAACCTGGCATAGGCAACATAAAGAAAGAAGGGATTTATTCAGTTAACAGTAGGTTCATCATTGCAAGAATTCAAAAGAGAACTAGGTCACATCACACTTTTCATCTTCAACAAAGAGCAAGGAATTCAGTGCATGCAAGTGAGTGCTTAACTCACTTTTACTCCACTGTTGTACAAGTCGTGACATCCTGTCCTGGGAATAGCACAGTCAACAGTAGGTGGGTCTGCCCAATAATCAAGATAGTCATTCCAAAGCATGCCCACGGACCAGCTTATAGATGATTCCATACTGAGACTCTCTTCCCATGTGATTGAGTCAACTTGATAATTAAAACTAACCATCATACCACAGTGTATTTTGTGTCCTAGCAAATTTTAGAGACCATTAATATATTTTTTTACAAAAGTAAATTAACTGAAAAAAAGATGGAAGATTATTTCTTGATTTTCCCAACATCTGGAAATTTCACTTCATCTCTTTCAGCTTAATATGCCTACATCTTGCATTGGCTAAGAAGGTGCTGTCTATCTGAAAGGTACATCCAGTTCCATGTTTAATCCCTAAGAGACAGAACTGTGTTTCCTGCTTCCAGGATCAGCCCTCCAATGATTTACTTAAGATTGCCACACAGCCTCCTAAGTTCCCAACTGAAACCTGTCTCTCTAAATTAGTCATTTGAGTGTATATCTTACAGTTTACAGATTTAATGCTTTTATTGGCAACACTTAAACCCTATTTTTTAAATTAATGAGTATTTATCTCATTAGAGCAGATGACAGAAGATTGAATTCATAGTTCTTACTGAAATGCTCAGTTTTAACTCTAGCCCAGGGGAATAGATATGGACACAACTCAACCCAGATTTCCTGTGATTGCCTTTTGCCCATTCTTCAGCCTTAGAAAGCTACAGCTACTGGGAAGATACTAGCTCTCCTTCCTACCAGCCTAGCAGCACTGCTACACTACACACCTGTCCATCATTTCTGCAGCTGGGGCTCTGAGGATATGGTATAACATACCCCAAGCCTACAGATGGTTCTGGCCTGAATTATTCTGAAATGGCTAGGATATTTCAAGAATTATAAAACATAACCTTGTAGTACACATGTTCAGAATAGCCATATGTGATGATGGTTAGTGTTACCAGTTTGATAGGATCTAGAATCTTCTGGGAGACCAGCCTCAAAGCATACCTAGGTTAGCCTCTGAACATGACTGTGGAATTTTCTTAACATTGGTGGGAAGACTCCCATCCTGTGGGTGGTACCATTTCCTAGGTTGAAATCCTAGACTATAGAAAAGGAGAGAAAGTGAGCCCAGCACACTCAAGCATTCATCATGCTCTGCTTCCTGACTGTGGTGTGATGTGATCAACTGTATCAAGACACTGCTGTAAAGACTCACCACCATGATAGACTGTGTTCTAGAATTATTGGGGACACAAATAAACCTTTTCTCCAAAGGTGCTTTGGTCAAGGTATTGTGTACACCAATAGGAGAAGTGTCTAAGAGAGTGAGTCTGTTGTATGTACACTTAGTCAAGCTATGTGTTCAAGCTTTTGTCTGGGAGCTGATCATGCTCTGAAGCCATTTGCCTTTAAGAATGTTCCTCCCCTCACAGAGCCAGAAGTTTAGAATGTAGACTCTGTAGGTAGTCGTTCACTCTTGCATCACTACACGTGATGTCTGATGTGACTCTCACACATACAGATGCACTCACAGGAAGCGAGTTTCCTGTGGTCAAAGTATTCGCCACTGTAGCTTCGTGCAAGAGGTATTGGCTCTGCAAATTAAAAATCCAAAACCAAATTTCCCTCCATGAAGGTTCTAGAACAGTAACTTTCCAAGCAGCCTGCAGTTTCTGGTACTTGTCACCAATCTCTGATTTATAAATGTGTCACACTGACCACCTTTGCCCCTCTCTCCCAGACTCCCCTTTGTATATTTCTGTTTCTACATACAAATGTTTATTTTTTTTATGAAGACAATTTCCATGTTGCTTTAAGACCTATCCTAATAATTGACAGTTTAGTTTGATACACATTTAAGAAATCTTATTTCCAAATGTGATCACATTCTTATGTACTATGGGTTAAGAGTTCAGCAATATTTGAAAAGGGACATGATTCGAAATAGACAAGGATGAATAGCCACCTGCCCCTAGAGAGGATGAGGGTTGTTTTTATTTTACCATTATTTTTTAATTAGTAGTTGTATAGCAGAGAAGCTGACACTGGATTGGTATCACTGAGACCCCAATTAAATTTCCATCCCACTTGATTATGTGACAGAAAAAGACAGACTCTGTTTACTAAGGATTAATTTTATGAAACTTAGATGTTCTCAGTACCATAGCATGGCTTCTCATTCCTTCTTCTTCACATTCTACCTTTAAGATTAAAAACTGAAGGTTCTTGTTCTTAACCTTCTGTGGGTGTTAGAATGACCCAGACAGAATTCTCAGTTCTCTTTTCAAAATTCAGGATTCAGTAAATAGGTCTAAGGTAGGGAACAAAGTACATGCCATGAATCATAGGCACTGCAGGTGAAGAGCCGGCCCTTTAGTCTAACTTTGACTATGATAATTAGCAAAGCTACACCACACTGATTACTTCCCAGTTCCCAGCACTTTGAATCAAATTTGGTAGTTCATTTATTACAGTACTTTTCAGACTGACATGCTGTCAAACTTACATCAGACTTTCTGATAATGCATGAAGTCACATTGTCAAAAATGGATGTCACAAACCCCAGTAAACAAAATTGGCAGATTTTTTTTCCTCTCATGAATGTAAATTAAAACTCTCAAAAGATTCAGCTTTCCCTTGACAATATTAACAAAACTAGTACCCTATTCAGCGTTTCAGCAAACCCGTTTTTAACACACAGTATATAGTACCATTTTGTCTCAAATTCAAGTGGCCCAAAATTGAATTCCTCAACTTTTAACTGGCCTAGCTCTTGTTAATAATTGAGTCACAGATCTGATATTGATATTGTCTTTAATCCCTCACTCTCTATAATCATTTTCTCCCATTTCTGTTTTTGCTGTCATGGCTTTCATTTGGACTCTCAGTCCTGGTCCTGGTGATTTCATACCCTCACTTTGGATGTCTTTCAAATTATACCTGTCTTTTTGTTGTTTCATTTTGTTCTTTGAGACAAGCTTTCTCTGTGAAACAGTCCTAGTTGTCCTGGAACTCACTATGTAGATCAGGCTAGCCTTGAATTCACAGAGATCCACCTGCCTCTGCCTCCTAAGTGATGGTATTAAAGGCATGTCTCACCACTGCCTGGCCAATACCTAAGTCTTAACTATGGGCTCTCATTATTCTTCTGTAACACAGCTTTGATCTTTTCCCTTTCTATGGAAACTTTTCCATGATGCTTCAAATTAGAAATCAAGGAGCCCTAAATCTCAGCCAAATCTCAAATCTCATTTATAATCATGTTTCTGACTACCCCTGCTACGGTCCTGTCTTTGGATAGTTGTGAACAAATGTTTATTCACACTAGATGTGGCACCGAGGACAGAACAAAGAGACAATTGTACCCAAGTACAACTTGGTGAAACAAATTGGTTCTTTGGGCTTACTTACAGGAGCATGATAGAAGGATTATTTGGGTGAGTCAAAACTGTCACATCACAGAAAAGCCCCATCCCACCATGGGTAGTGACTTCATGAAAACTGAATTAATGGAATCCTATCTTCACCTCCTAAGCACTTCCCAAAGGATGCAGGAAAGAGAAAATTCAGGCAATCGTCTTCCCACTTCTCCCACAAAGGAATGCTAATAGTCCCCCTTTTCTGTCATCATAGCAATCCCTACTTTGTTCTGCTTATTTCATTGCCAGAACTATAAGGAGGAGTATTTTGTAGGATACCCACAGCAGCCTCTCCTTCATGATGGACAATGACCATACCCTAAATGAAATTGAACAGAGAGAGAGAGAGAGAGAGAGAGAGAGAGAGAGAGAGAGAGAGAGAGAATCTAAACATAATTTTAAAAGGATGTTAAGGTCTGGCACAGAGGTGGCTGATGAATTAGGGGACTGGAGAAAGCCTCAGCTCATTTTTTGCTTTGCATTCTGGTTCCACCAACCATGAAAATTTAGTCAGTCCGAAACATCTTCAGTGGAAATCTAGCTTTTTTATGGTACCTTACTTTTCACCTTTGTCCTTATAACATTGTCTCAATATTTTATTTGAATCATGCTCCTATAATTACTGGTGTACTTGTGAAGTGAATTATTGTAATTTCTGTGGTTACTAGTATGTGCCATCTTCATTGTTTTTAAAATTTTATCTAAAATTCATTTAGATCTTTTTGATTTAGGATCTTCCCAAATCTGTAAATCAGTGTTTAACAACATAGCTGGGGAAATGTTTTGTGTTTTCACCCCCAAATCAAGAGGGTGCTCTCTTTCTTGAGAAAAACCAGCTAATATATTTAATTTATAAAGAGTATGTGAAAAACTGGTGACTCTGAGAAAAAATGTAAGTAAGGAGAATTTAAAAACAACACATTTCAACTTCTACTCAAAGTAACACTAAGTGAGGCTGAAGATACTTCACTCAGAGGCTAAGAGCACCAGCTGCTCTTCCAGAGGACCAAAATCGATTCTCAGCACCCACATGGCAGTTTGAAACCATGGTCTCAAGGGATCTGATGCCCTTCTCTGGTCTCCTCAGGTATTGCACACATAGTACAGAACCATGTAGGCAAAATACCCATACATGTAAAAATAAATAAATATACACAATTAAAAAATAACATAGATTTGCTGAAGAAGAAACAGTATTGTAAGGTGGTTAATCATGTATTCACAAACAATGGTAAATTGATATGTCAAAAATAGTACATATTTCAGTTGGGCCTGCCTAAAATACTTCACTATCTATTTCACTATCAGTACTACAGTTTGCTCAAATTAACCATCTAGATAAAGAGCATGACCTCTATTGGTTGACTTAGAGAACATGTGCTTGTATCTGAATGTCAGCGTGAATGAAATTTAAAAAGTTCTTCCAGTTTTCTGGAACTTAACTATGCCCTCTCCATTCTTCTTCTGAGCATGTATGCTGCGCAAGGATTCTGATGAACTTGAACTTAGTAGGGAAAATTTACTAGGCTCTTCACCTTGGAAAGCAAATCATTGATGCCCTTTTTGTACTAATGTTCCCTGGCATTGACTGTCTGCTACATGAAGAGGTGACCCTAATGGAATGTGAGACAGAAGAAAGAATGGAAACACCAGTGATCCAATCAGGGGCTATACAACTGTCAGCCATGCTGGTTCTCCTGAGAGTGAACATAGCAGAGAAAGCACATTGAAAAAGGCTTAAGAAAAATGCATCAAATATCATTCAAACTCTTAACTTATATTTTATGTGAACAAAAATCTTTCTCCACTCTCCTCTTCTAGAAGAGATTTTTCCTCTTGTCTTTTTAATATACATGGAGTTAGTGCTAACATTTTAACTTTTCAAATAGATGGAGTTTCTTTTGTTGATTTTTAAAATTATATCACTATAAAAGGAATTATTATCAATTTGTTTGAAATACCAAACTTGTTTCAGATGACTGCCTGATAATAGATGCTGCTAATAATAAACATTCTGGTAACCTCTGGAGACCCAGAACTAATTTGGACATTTCAACTATGAAATATAACTTGCCTTACATTAGTCCTGAGAATGCTTGAGAACTAAAAATGGCTGAGAAAATAAAGACAAATCCAAAACACTGTTCTGTTCTAGAAACACACTCTTGAAATGCTCATGAAATCACTAATAACAGGCTGATGTCTGACAGGAGTAATATTTTTGGAGCAGTTTAAAATAAGAAATGAAACATACTATGAATTATTTAGGCCTAAGACAGCTATTTCAGTTTGAGGCACTGTAAACTGTGCCTCCTCTTTATTTTTATTTTTGTTTAAGATATATTTATTTATTTATTTATGTGTGTGTGCCTATGTGAGTGTATGCACATGGTGGGGGGGCATACCTGTGCTGCTGTGAGGACTACAGAAGAGAGTGTCTGCCTCTACTATCGCTCTCTGCTTTTCCTTTGAAGCAGAGTCTCTATCTGAATTGAGTCTCCTGTTTTCTCTGCTAGGCTGGAGGTCAGCAAGCCCAGTTAGCCCCCTTTTTCTCTGCCCACATAGAGCTGAAGTTATAGGCATGCATGCAAAAATAAATATACAAAATTAAGAAAAAAAGAAAATAGCATAAATTTGCTGAAATAGAAACAGTATTCTAAGGTGATTAATCATGTGGTCCACAAACAATGCTAAATTGATAGGTCAAAAATAGTACATATTTATTTACATGATGGCTGGTACCCAAACTCTCTTCATGATTTCCCAAGAGTTTCTGAACTACTCTCTAGCCTCTAGCGTCTCTTTTGTAAAATGGGATAGAAGTTATATATTTAAAAATATCTAGTTATAGTGCATCAGCATGACAGGAGTTTGAGGGGAGAAAACTGGATCTGCCAGGAGTGGAGACTGAACTAAGCAATATTGGGACAGTGGGACCATGGGACCTCCTGCCGCCTGCCCAGGGAGGGGATGGGGAATTGTGGAGAAGAGAGAATGAACTGATGTATTGGGAGGGGGAAGGGACCTTGAATAAGGATATACAAGGATAGAAAGTGTGACTTCTTTGTTAATAATAATAATCATAATAATAAAGTACTTCTTCAAAATATATATATATATATATATATATATATATATATATAGTTATAGTGCATCAGCATGACAGGAGTGTCAGCCATCCAATTTAGCAAATCTTGCATTCCAGAGATACTGTACTAGTTAGCTTTAAATGTTAACTTGGCATAACCTACAATCATTGAAAAAGAGAGCTTCCATGAAAGATGTGGACATTGTGTTGGGGAGACTGTCTTGATTAAGTTAATTGATGTGGGAAGACCCAGCCCACTGTGGGTGGTACCTTCCTGTAGCATGAGATCCTGTGTTGTATGAATAGAAAATCAAGCTTAGTAGAAAGTAAGCAGGTGAGAATGCATGCATGTATTCATTTCTTCCTGCTCTTGGGGTCCGGCTGCCTAGACTCTCTTGCAATAATGAACCCAGAATTATGAGCTGAAATAAATCTTTCTTTCCTAAGGTGCCTTTTTGTCCTAGCATTTTATAGCAACAGAAACAAAACTAGAACAGATGCCTTACCTGGTTTCCATTTCACAGGAATTTCACATTGAGGAGAACTTTTATTCTGGGTGCTTAAGAACAAAAGGATGAGAAAGAAAAATGGTGAAGGCATGCGAATTTTTCAAAAGTTTGAAAGAATGCCAGGGAGGAAGTTGATCCTTATTTTCACTTGAGCAGATTGTACCAGGAAAGGACTAGATACATCAGCCCGGCTCTGCTGCAACAGTAGCTCATAAAGTATGTGATCTCATTGTTTTCCTAAGAAGCTTCATCTACGCAAGAATTGTTGTGTTTTTCAAAATGAAAAAAAAAGAATGTCTTAAATGTTTGCCTTATTTTGTTTAATAAAGCCAAATAATTATGCCATCTGTTTCCTCTAGAGAATAAGGAACATTTAAAATGTATATTGATCCTAAACATAGGTATGTCTGTCTGCCTGTATGCAATGCTTATGAAATCACCATTCACTTACAGTAATCATTTATCTTATTTATCTCATTTTCTTGTTCATAAGCTTTTATATTTATATGTGTGTGTGTGTGTCACTTTGCAGACATTCTAATTGTATAAGCCACTTTTGTACTAATTTAACAGCTGGTGGAACAGAAATGAAAAGAAGTTAAATGCCATGCCCCAAAGAATAGCAAATTTGTTAAGATGTTAGAAATAGAAACCACTCACATGACCTCTCATTCAGTGTTCTATCTAGTCCATACTGAGTCTGAATTAGTAAAAAAACAGTTCTACAAAAGAAACACTCTTATGGGGACTAAGCAGCTGACATAGAATAACTGTGTGGGTCTACTGTTGGGAAAAAAAAAGTTATACTTTAATTAGAAAGCAAAGATAAGCATTTTCACAGAAACATATCAAAGTTATCTGAATGCTATCTTTACCAAGTTTCAATAAAGTTAGTTTTTGATCAAAATATCAATTCCAGCCTGGGGAGTGTTTGCCATGCAGACCCAGAACCCATGTGAAAACCCACATGTAGTAGTGGCATATGCTTATAATGCAAGTGATAGGGGTGTGGGGCAGGAGAATCTGGGGCATCACTAGCCAGTCAGTCTAGCTTGCTCAGTGGGCTCCAGGCCAGTGAGAGACCCTTTCTCAAAGAACAAGACAGGCAGTACATTGAACTCCATAGAGACAGCGCCGGGGCAAGTGAGAGCCGGACGGGCACTGGGCGACTCTGTGCCTCGCGGAGGAAAATCAAATAAACATGGGCAAAGGAGATCCAAAGAAGCCGAGAGGCAAAATGTCCTCATATGCATTCTTTGTGCAAACTTGCCGGGAGGAACATAAGAAAAAGCACCCGGATGCTTCTGTTAACTTCTCAGAGTTCTCGAAGAAGTGTTCAGAAAGGTGGAAGACCATGTCTGCTAAGGAAAAGGGAAAATTTGAAGACATGGCAAAAGCTGACAAGGCTCGTTATGAGAGAGAAATGAAAGCCTACATCCCTCCCAAAGGGGAGACCAAAAAGAAGTTCAAGGACCCCAATGCGCCCAAGAGGCCTCCTTCAGCCTTCTTCTTATTCTGTTTGGAGTATCCCCCAAAAATCAAAGGAGAACACCCTGGCTTATCCACGTCGCAAAGAAACTGGGAGAAATGTGGATCAAC
This sequence comes from Sigmodon hispidus, assembly GCA_004025045.1. Taxonomy (NCBI): domain Eukaryota; kingdom Metazoa; phylum Chordata; class Mammalia; order Rodentia; family Cricetidae; genus Sigmodon; species Sigmodon hispidus. Next base: position 33,263 of record PVIH01009351.1, on the reverse strand, counting down.
ACTGCTGCGGATGACAAACAGCCATATGAAAAGAAGGCTGCCAAGCTGAAGGAAAAATACGAAAAGGATATTGCGGCTTACAGAGCTAAAGGAAAACCCAATACAGCGAAAAAGGGGGTGGTTAAGGCTGAAGAGAGCAAGAAAAAGAAGGAAGAGGAAGATGATGAGGAGGATGAAGAGGATGAGGAAGAGGAGGAAGAAGAGGAAGATGAAGAAGAGGATGATGATGATGATGATGAATAAGTTAGTTCTAGCGCAGTTATTTTTTCTGGTCTATAAAGCATTTAACCCCCCTGTATACAACTCACTCCTTTTAAAGAAAAAAATTGAAATGTAAGGCTGTGTAAGATTTGTTTTTAAACTGTACAGTGTCTTTTTTTGTGTAGTTAACACACTACTGAATGTGTCTTTAGATAGCCCTGTCCTGGTGGTATTTTCAATAGCCACTAACCTTGCCTGGTACAGTCTGGGGGTTGTAAATTGGCATGGAAATTTAAAGCAGATTCTTGGTGCACAGCACAAGTTAGCTATATATGGGGACGGTAGTTTTGTTTTTGTTTTTGTTTTTGTTTTTTTCCCATCAGTTGTCTCTGCAGCTTATACAAAGATAATTGTTGTTCTGTTAACTGAATACCACTCTGTAATTGCAAAAAAAAAAAAAAAAAATTGCAGCTGTTTTGTTGACATTCTGAATGCTTCTAAGTAAATACAATTTTTTTTTATTAGTTAAAAAAAAAAAAAAAGAACAAGACAAACTCCACAGGGGAAAACACCTAAGGTTGGCCTCTAACCTCGACAGGCATGGGCGCGCGTGCGCGCGCGCGCGCGCACACACACACACACACACACACAGAGTAATCCCAGTCAAAGTGGCAATGAGTGATATCTTCCCTCTTTTTATAGAATATACAAAATGCATAACTTAATAAAATTTTTCAGATGAGGAAAATAAATCAGTTCATTCATTTAAGTCATGCTACTGGAGAATGCCGTGCTTGAGACATGAACACCTCTTCATACCAAGCATGTTATTCAAAGAATCCTCGCTTACTTGTGTCATTAGAACCTTACAATCAATAATAACTATGTTCAGATATATACATAAATCATTTAGGTAATTTGTATGTACAGATAAGGCCTAGAATATGCCAATGTTTGTTTAATCTGTAACAGAAGGAAAATGTTTTTAAAGTATTTTTTAATTTAAGTACTCACATAACTTTCCCCGTTCTTTTTCCGTTCAGCCACTCCACCTGTGTTCTTTCAAACAATTCCCATGAACCCTTGACCTTCAAGTTTTAATTTTATTAATATTGTTACATGCATACATGTGTGTGAATGCACACCAATGTATAGAACTACAACAGGATGTGTTGGTGGTGTATCTATGGCTTTAAGATTGATCACTTTGCATTAGACAACCAATAAAGAGGCTCATCCCTAGGGGAGGCTAATTCTAGTTCTCCAAGTAGTTATTAGTTGCCTTTAGTTCTTTGTTTAGGGGTGGAACCCCACCAAGTTTTTTCCTTCCATATTAGTATATCCATCGATATTGCTATTGTTCCCATCTTGTTTGTTCAGCCATTTCCAGGAGATACTTTGCACACCAGACATCCTAGTATCCTGGCTCTTACAATCTTTCTACACTCTCTCCTATAATGTTCCCTGAGCCATGAAGTTATGATGCAAACATATCCATTGGGGCTGGACTCCCACAGACTGTTGACTTCTACATTGTGTTCAGTTGAGATTTTCTGTGATGGCCCATTTGCTAGACTTCTCTGTGGATATAAGTCCACAACTTACAATACAGTAAGAATTGTTCTGGTCTAGCAAAGCAGTGGTGATAGATTCTTTCTTTGCTAAAGTCCATGACCTCACTTGCTCTTTGAACCTGGTTAGAATCCCAGTATCAGGAATAATTTTCCTACTGTTGAGTGGGACTTGATACCGTTTAGATGTTACTGGATGCCACAGACTGATGAATGTCACTTCTTGCACCTTTATGCCTTCCCCGTAATTACTGTAGTTCATAGGAGTTGAAGCTGAATGTTTAATTGCCCCCATCAGCAGCATGAGCAGTATTTTCTTTCCTTTGATGGGCACTGCATCACAGAAATAGACTTTCAGGTCAGATGCAGCTTAACTCATCTGAGTCCTGTTTCCTACTTTTATGGTGTCTTTATAATAGAACCCCACTTCAACCTCTGAGGGCTACATTGATAATCTATATTGTTTGGGGAGTCATTTAGACCACCCTGACCAACTATTCAATAGGATGTTTCTCATGCATATGTATATATAGTTTTAACTAACTTTTACACTGCTATATTCTGAGACGTAGGCAGTTATAGCCACATGTGGTCCACTCGCCCTGCCTTTTCATCTAAGAAGGCACATGCCCATTAGGACATAAATATACTTTATGCTTGGTGACTGATGAGGAACTACCTAGATTTGGTTGCATTAATACATACCATTGCTAAAGAAGATGCTCTAAATGAAGATCCAAGTTTCAGTGGGACAAACAGCAGCTGAGTTGAGGTAAGGGTTTTATCAGACATGCAGGTGAGGCTCCCCAGGTTTGGCCAACACTATCAAGTCTTGTTCTCTAATGAGACAGAATGATGACATAGACTAATTAATCAAGTTACTTAACACAAATGTTTATCAAAAGAGAAGTATGTATCTCGTAATATATATAGTTTTCATTCAACAATAGTGTATGTACTCATGTGCAATCTTTAGACTGCTGAGACAATGACTTTCTTTAGGAAAGCATTCATAATCAAACTTCAGATCTTTTTACATGAGCCACACTCACAATGGGTCATCTATGAGTTCTCCTAAAAGTGGAACAAGAACAAGAAGCTCCCTAAACATAACCTATCTGTGAAGCATCTTTGGAGTTAAGAGTTTTCATGATGTTTCTTCTCATTATTTTAGAGCTTACACCTATGTATTTCAAAATTACTGTTTCTAAAATATTAATTGTAATTTTCATGGTCACTACACATTTTCTCAATATTATATCATTTAATATTTTCTGTCATATGCAAGTTTGTATTGAAATTATATAATAACCAGAGGAATTCAGCCAGAATAAAATGATATAGTTGACTTGTGACTAGACCAATAGGGATGGAAGAACATGTGTGATGTGTGTGTTGCTTACTCTTGCCAAGCAATGAGTGTTGTATGGGTATCAGTCTCTACTGTGCTGAGGGAAAAGGAGACATCAGTGAGTCTGACAGAAGGACTCAATTCATGATGTCAAAAGGAAGACATTAGAAAGCAATTACTTCACTAGGAAAACTGGCGCTTTAATCAGTGAACTCCAAGCTAGTTCAGCTATCTCAAGATGAATGAGTTACAGGCATAGCTTTTAAAAACTTTGACATCCTAAAAGAGAAGCAGTGCATCACTTAGGCAGAAACCTTCAGCCTAGAAAATCATTTCAGAGCTGGGGAAAGAACTATGCTAGGGAAGCTTCCCCAAGGTATCTCCTATGTCTGTCCTTAAAGAATCCTGTTCATTTCATAATTACCATATTCTCAGAGTCCATTAGAGATGGTAACTGCTGTGCCTATATTTAGTAATGTAGAAGGTATTTGAGCAGTACCAGAGTAGGAATATAAATATGAGATATTTATAGTGATATGTTTGCAGTATCTTTTTGGACTATAAAAACTCTTCTTGCATTTTCCAGTTCATTAAATTAAATACCAGTAATCTTTTCTGCCTTGCTTCCTTAAAGCTGCTCAACATGACAACAACTATACATTGCATGTGCTTTATGGTAGCAAACTGTTCAGCAAAATATCTTAAAGAAAGTGGTTCACAAAATGCAATGAATCTGTATTTCCTAAAATGCAAAAATCAAAAATACTGCATTACATATGCAGTATTTCAGTTCTCCCTTATGTTCTGGAAAAGCACTTCATATATTTATTTCTAGATCTAATGAATTAAAAGAGCACATTCATTTATAGTTCTGTCAAAAGATATAATGCTATATTAAATGGTCTTAAAATATTTCTTTAAGAGAATCCTCAAAAAAGAAAACTCAAATGGCTGAGAAGCTCTTAAATGTTCAACATCCTCAGCCATAAGGAAAATGCAAATTAAAACTACTTTGAGATTCCATGTTATACCAGTGACAATGGCCAAGATTAATAAAACAAAGGAAAGCTCATGCTGGCTAAGGTGTAGCATAAGGGGGGCACTCATCCATTTCTGAAGAAGTGTAAATTCTACAGCCACTAGGAAAACCAAATGTGATCATTCCTCAGAAATATAGAAATCAATTTACCTCAAGATTCATTGGGACATATCCAAAGAATGCTTTATCCTACCACAGAAACACTTAATCAACCATGTTTATTGCTACTCTATTAATAATAAGCAAAAATTGAAAATAACCTAGATATTTGGCAATGAGTAAATGGATGAAGGAAATGTGTTACATTTACACAGTAGAATATTACTCAGCCATTAAAAAATATTGCAACATGCAAAGAGCCTGCATCGTTCTGCACCAGATGGCATTCAAGGGCTGAAAAAAGAAGTGGAAGCATGCCATAGCCCAGAAGCTATTTCTCATTGATAGCCACTGGCCAAGGAAAGCTTAGTTTTCTCCCAGGGAAACTCACTGCGGAAACAAGCTACTCTTAAGGGTAGGTTTGATGCCCAGCCACACATGGCCAACAAAATACAAACTCCATGACTACTTTAGAAGTGCTTTGTCTCATGACGTTAAGTGTTGAGGAGTAATTTTCCTTCAGATCTTTGTGTAGGACTCATATACCAACATGGCTGTCATTTCATTAGCCTAGAAAAATCACATTACTGACCACAAAATCAATATGACAAGCAAGTGCACTCTATCTACATTAAGGCAAGTCAAATGACAAATAAATAAATAAATAAACAAAATTGATAATCCTTCACCTAAAATTTAGGCTCAAAAAATTGGTCACATACCAGTCACCAAGATGTAGGAAGCAACAAAAAGCAGTAAGATTAACTTAGTCATAAAGTTTCCCATCAAACAACATAGTGACATGACTTTCTGATGAATCCTAACAAATTCTTTACAAATCATTTTTTCCCACTGAGAGGAGGGGATTTTTTCCAAGCTCATTCTATGAGAGCAGCATTATGTTAATACCAAAACCTAGAGGAAGATGTAACCAAAAAGGAAACTAAGTGGTAATATCCTCTATATGTACAAAATCCTCAGCAAAACACTAGGAAACTAAATTCAATGGAAAAATTTAAAAGATCAGAATCAGTAGTTTCTTCCCTGAAAAAAAGAAAGCAAATCCACAAATAGGATTCACTACTTAATCAGAATCCTTATCTGTAGCTGACATCATAGAAAATCCTGAAGAAGGGGAATCTGGTATACAAGAGACAAACACAGGAAACAAAGTCTGAACAAAAAGGGGGTGTGTGTGAATAAACTGTTCTCAGGGGATGTTCAGAATGGCCAGAACGTGAATGAAAAAGTGGCTAACACCCTTAGTCATCAAAGGGATGCAAATCAAAACCACAAGATTCCTCTGCACCCCAAACACTGTGGCTGCGATCAGGAAAACAAAGAAGCGTAAATGCCTGTGAGCTTGTGCAAACAGGATCACTGATCCTTCCACATTGCGATAGGGGTGAACATTAATCCAGCTACTATGGAATTTATCATGGAGGTTCCTAAAAGTATAAATACAAGCTACTCTGTCATCCAGCTATCCCAGTCCTGGGTGTACATGATAATGTGAATCATCATGTTAAGCAGATACCTGCATAACCCTGTTGGTTGTAGTACTGTTCCCAGTAGACAGGTTATAAAACTTGCCTATGTACCAATCAAAAGGGGAGTTAATAAAGAAAATGTGTCATGTATACCCAATGGCGGCATTTCACTGACCCAAAATGAAAGAAATATTTTGTCATTTGTAGGAAATGAATTAACCTGGAGAGTAGCATGGTAGGTAAAATAATCCAAACTCAGAAAGAGTAGATCATGCTTTTTCTCATATGTAGAACCCCTATCTAAGAACATACATGTGACTTGAAATTCCTGCAAATGAAAATTAACAGAAGCAGGTGGCAGAACAGGATAAACAAGATGAATTATAAGCAAAGTGCATGACATTCCTATGTGAAGATGCCCTAATGAAACATCCTATACGCTTAACTCTTTTAAAAGGGAAATTTGATACAGTGTTGCTGGCTTGAAGCTCAGGGGACTCCTGGGACAAGAATAGTGAGGCTAGAGAAATGGCTCAGGATTGAGAACACACGCTGCTCATTCTGGGGGCCAGAGTTTAGTTCCCACTATCATATACCCTGGTTCCCCTGTAACTCTAGTTCCAGGGGATCTAATGTCATCTTCTGACCTCTGCGGGAATCTGCACTCATGTGCATGCATGGATACATACACCACTTTGGTGCAGGGTTAAAAAGAAAGAAGGTGGCCTCTCAAACAGATTCACTTGACAGCCAGCAGGAAGATTGGGACTCAGTTCTACAAGTACAATGAAGATATTTTTCATAACAGGAATGACCTTGGCAGTAGTCTCTAGGACCAGATGAAAACAGTCTAGCAGATGTCTCAATGTATGCCACAGTGAAGAAGCTAGCCCTTTAGCACCAGATTTATATCATACAGGGTGATGAGATCATAGAAATATGCTCACTTGACCCACTAATTATATACATACATACATACATACATACATATATACATACATATATGTGTGTATGTGATACAATATTCATGTATAAAAATAAACTGCAGATATACTAAAAAAAAAAAAAAAAAAAAAAAAAAAAAAAAAAAAAAAAAAAAAAAAAAAAAAAAAAAAAAAAAAAAAAAAAAAAAAAAAAAAAAAAAAAAAAAAAAAAAAAAAAAAAAAAAAAAAAAAAAAAAA
>PVIH01009351.1:9073-26231 GCA_004025045.1 Sigmodon hispidus | reverse complement strand
TTATCTAAGGACAAAGAGGAAGCTGGATTTTGACAGCCTTCATGTACAACGCATGGTAGCAGCAAACAATAGTTATCCACTTTCCTCCCACTAAAACTCAATCATAGGGCCTTATGCACCTTAACTAGGGTACCATCTAATGCGTGCTGAAGAGGACGGGAATGGGAATAATGTACATAGCTAACAGTGTCTGCTTCAGCCTTCTACCTGAACTCTCTGACAGCAGACTGGCCACTGTGGTCAGCACAGTTTTTCTAAAGCATAATTTTGATCATGTTACTCTGCTACAAAACTCCACTTAACTTTACAACAATTGAAAATAGAAGCACTACTCTGAGGAAAAAGGATGAAACACTTCATGTGAACACAGCCTTCCCTGGTCACACTGCATTACTCCCGGTTCAGAGAAAAGAACATCCTGAACTCGCTTTGCTGTTAGCGAAGCCAGCCCTCACAGCTGTCCACTCATTGAATGTTTAATCATTCTTACAGCCCAGTTTGCCTGCAGCTTCTCCATGAGGCTGTTCATTGCTGCATCAGTATCATTTAGAAATACTTACTTTTCCTTTTATCCCATTTGTCCTATACATTTTTTTGCCATGACAACCACATTACTCAATCCACTTACTGCTTCTCATTCATTACTAGCTTCTTTTGCCTAGGAGAAGGGATGGGGTACAACATTCTTTTGCATTAGTACTGGAGATTAGTATTGGCCATCCCAGCACCAATAAGTATCAGCAGACAAGTTACAATAATACTGTTGTACAAAATTCAGCTAACTTTCTGAATGGAAACAAATGATAGGAACCAATTTAAGACCAGAGGTAATTTCTAATTTTACCAGGGTTTTCTGGAAGATTCTGGGTACTCAAATCCCTGGGTTCTTTTAATTTTGGTTTAATTTTGTTTTATTACAGTATTTGTATATGCATGTATTTGTATATTCATAGACGTTACAGGACAACTTACAGGAGTTGGTTCTTTTCCTCCCTCATGTAGGTCCTAGGGATTGAACTCAGGTCATCAGGATTGGCAGCAAGTTACCAACTGAGCTATCTCAACATTCCAACTCTCCATTATCCTCACTCCCAGTCATAAGTATGAAAGTAGTTGTAAATAACTTCAAGCATGTTTTATAAATTGAAGAGTTCTTATTTCATCAGTGGAAATAGCTACTACACACAGAATTTTGTAGCCTTTTTAAATTACCTATGTTGAAAGCTAACCTAGTGTGACTGTATTAAGTAGATTAGGATACAATTAATGTTGGATACTTGCAGAACAGATTTTACCCAGACCAATCATGGTGTGAGCATGTTTGCCAACCACCATCTCAGTAGAAGCATCCATTAAGCATCTGCATCGTAAACAAAATGTGTAGCTGGGGAGATGGCTCTGTGGATAACGTGCTTGCCACCACAGCATGAGGGTTGGAGTTTGGATCCCTAGAATGCTCACAAACAGCCAACGGGTGTGGCTGGTGGATGTGGCAGCAGCTGAGACTCCGGCTCTCATGGAGACATCCCCTGGGGATGTCTGGAGCAAGCTGGACTTCTGTATTGATGAGCTCTTGGTCCAGCTGAGATATCATCCTTCTTTAATCAATTCTCATTTACTATTTCCTTCCCATCAACATGAAATGGACTAAAAGTAAGCATATAACACTCTTCTGATAAAGTTGCTTTTCCACATATGAAAGAAATCCTTCTGCTTCCATTAGCCTGTACAAAGACTAGAGCAAGAGAAACAAGGACAAAACAAAAGGCGGAGCTTTTCTATGAAGCTCCTGTAAAGCAATGGGTACAGAAAGTAAAGGATGCATTTAAAGAAGTGGGCTTTGTGAAGAGGAGCAGAGAGTCCTGGCACATCATACATGCAGCTGCTGCTGCTTTGAGTACCATCTAAAGGCTAGGGACAGCGTGCGTGGAGACCTCAGGGGAACAAAGGAAGCAACCTTCATCAGATGGTTAGAGATCAACTAAATGCGGAGGACCTTCACTTGTAAAAAAACAAACTGGTGGATAAATAGGGAAAATGTGTAAATAAAATAAAATATGTAGAAATAAACTGTGACAAATAAACTAAGCTCTAAACCAAAGCATCTGAGGATATTCTGTTTAGTAATAATTTTTATTTTGTAAAATATTGGAGTATTTTTTTTGTTTAGGTGAGATTGTTCAAATAGAAATTTTGATTTATAATAAATTCAAATATTAAAATCTACAATAACTATGACATTAGACCATGTCATGATAATATATTCAGAATAGTACTAAACTGTCTCCATACATGTGCAGGTACACACACACACCCATACACAATTTACATAACTGTTTTATAGTTTTGAAGCGTGTCTTTGAGGAGTCATGATGAATGTGAGTACGCACACACATGCAGAAGCCAGGAGATGCTGGTAACTTCCTCTTTCATCCTCTGCCTCATTGCCTTAAAATAGGTTAATGAGACTTGCCATTTTCTTGTGTTAGCTGGCCAATGAGCTACTGGGATAAGCCTGTCTCTGCCTCCAGTGCTACAGTTATGGGTAGATACAGCCAAGCCTGGCTTTCCTGTGGGCCCTGATTCAGATATTTGAATGCATGTCCCATATTTATAGAGAAAGCACTTTTACCGACTGATCCATCTCCCCAGACTCTAAATCTGTTTTCCTGCACAATCAAAAATGTAAGATGTTATACTTTTAGCACCAATTTATTACTTCCTCAACAAATTAGAATGGCCCAGATTTCATCTTCAGTAAAATCCTCCCCTAGTTCAGAATACTGCTTAACAGACTACCAACAGGATGAGACCTAAGGAAATCAAGAAAGCTAAACTAACATCTTAGCACACAGCTCCCAGACACTGGAGGCAGCAGCGATGTGCGGCCCCCACTCCTCCATCTTGGAAGGTTGCCGGTGAAATCAGGAAAACCTTTAGAATGTAAGAGAGGATAAAGGGCAAAGGAAAGAGGAGTCATAGGAGGTGAGGCTGGAAACCAGATCTAGCTCCCAAATCCTAGGTTATCACTCGTCTTTGACTTTTAAAACTATATTTATTTGTTGCTTAAGTTTGCACCATCAAGACTGTCTGTATTGTTTGCTTAACTGCCTTGAATAGTTGCAGTAGTTTTTAAAGGTGCATACTGAAAGCCCGCCTTTAAAAATTCAAAAACAAGAACACTTAGAATGTTTACCCATTCTCTACAACACAAATATCCACAGCAGCATATCACATTTTTTAGATAAATTTGTGAACATCCTTTTTGCCATGTATATTCAAGCCAATTGGTGGCAGTGTTGTGTGCCTACATATACGCTAAGCGAGTCTTAGAATGCAGGTCTCCTCTGGCAGGCCAGTGTGCACTCAGAAGTGATTTCAGGAGAACATGGCTTTAGAACAACCACAGAATTTAATCTGCCAGAGTCCAAAGAAGCGACAAATCACAGCACAGCTGAATAGTCAAGGTCCCGAAATCATAGCCATAAAATTACAGGACGAATAAGATTTTGTTTACACAGATAAAAAGCAAAAACAAACAAAAAACCCTTTCCCATTGTTCCTATTTTTATCTTGTTCTTACATTGGTAGTTGTAATTTATAATTAATAATTTAAATAAAATCATGGTGTATAGTCCTGGCATTTATTTTGGATAAATAATATTTTAATTTGTATACACTATGACCCTTAGATAAAATGTTTAATTTAGAGGTCTTCAACGAAACAAGTAATTACTATTTAAAAACTTAATTAGCAGCATTTACACTGATACTCATTAAGCTGTTAATATGTTTAATGATATCATAGTTTTTAAATATCCTTTCTTTTCCGACATTATATTTATTTAATATTTTTATGTAGAGATATGAAAATTTCTAAGCTTAGTTTACATACTTGATTTTAGTGATTTTCTTAACTAAAAGTGTATCTCAAAACCATTTCAAGTCAGTCTGGAAAGATTTATTCTCAGTGCTATTTACAATTCACATGAAAGAAAAAAAATTAAATTAAAAACAACTTTACAAAAATTGAATTATGTTTTTTATTTAAAAGTTGCGGAGAAGAAAAAATGACCCGATGTGGTGGGAGGGGGAAGGGACCTTGAATAAGGATATACAGGGATGGAAAAAAAAAATTCAGAGGGAAAGCTGAACACAAAGTAAATATATGTGTAGCAATCTTAAAAAAAAAAAATCAAATCTGAAATCTTAAAAAGAAAAAAAAAGTACTAACATTTTTATTGCAAGGGTATTTTTACTTATAAAAACACTTCATAGTATTCTTCTATCAATTCTAATTAAATTTAGAGTTATTTTTAATGTGGATGCTAATATTCCAATTTTTTAAAAAAATGTATGCTCCAGTGTATGTGTGTGTGACTCCTGTGTGCAGTACCTATGCAGGTCAGAAAAGGGCATCACACCACCTGGAACTGTAGTTATAGGTTATTGTGAACTGCCAGATGTGGGCACTGGGAACCTAACCTGAGTCCTCTGGAAGAGCTAGCTGCAAGTGCACCTGGCTGCTGATCCATCTCTCCAATATAGTAGATATTGATTAAATGATTGAATATGTAAGATGTTTATAACAACAACAATTTAAAAAGTAACTATCTCCCAGCCCCTCAATAGGCTGTGAGGAGGCTTTAGGAGAGAAATTTAACAAATATGTAACTATCTCCCAACCCCCCAGCAGAATTCTATTAGGAGCAGAGCCCTCAGAAATGTGACCTAATGAGGCTTCAAAGAGGCTGCCTTCTCCCTTTCACTAACTACATAAACGCCCACAAAGCCACCATCCTTGAATAACAGAGTCTTGGTAGATATCAAATGTACAGGCATCTCAATCTCAGATTTTACAGATTCTGAAACTGTTAAAATCATGTTTGTCTTCTTTGTAAGGTACTGAGTTTATGACATTGTTGCTAAGCAACACAGTCAGACCAAGACAGAATCTATGCTGAAGAATTTTAGCATTTGCGTGTTAGCCATCTATTGCTCTATAATAACTTTCACAAAACAAACCCAGAGGCTTAATCCAACACCCACTTACTCTCTCAGTTTCTGGGGGTCAAGTTTCGGGTCTGAACATTGTCATGAAGCCGATCGTGAGAGACTCTCAGCCTTTGTTTACATCTGAACCTCAACTTTTTATAGTTTACCCAGGTTCCTGACACGCTTTGCTTCCTTCAGGAAATAGAAAAAAAAAATAGTCCTCGAAATACAAAGGAAAGGCTGTAGATAAATGAGGTCTGACCTTTGTACTGGGTACTTTTGAAGGCTTCAGAGGACTCAAGCTACCTAGCAAGAAAGTCTCTTTCTCTATCTACTGATCTCTTCCTCTCTCTCCCTGTATCTCCCATCTCCTCTCTCTCTCTCTCTCTCTCCCCTCTCTCCCTCCTTCCCTGCCTCTTCCTTTTGTAGCTACAATCCTGCACAATAAAAAGCAATTTTTGCTATATTCTTTCAGTTAGAAGCAAGTTGTAAAGGTCCAACCCACGCTGATGAGCAATAGATTATGTGAATCTGTGGCTGTCACAAGTAAGGGGTCACTGTGGAGTTGGCTTCTTACAACTGGATTGTTTTAATATATATATTAGAGGCTGAGGAGGCAGTTCAGTGCTATGAGTTCTTTCTGTGTGACCATGAAGACCTAAGTTTGTACTGCAGCATTCACATGAAAAGCCAACTGCCACTATGTTTGTGCCTGTCACTACAGTGCTCTCACACAGCATACAGAGGAAGAACATTAGGGCTTTCTGGAAACCACCCCAGGTCCAGGTTAAGGGTTAGACTCTCTTTCAAAAGAATAGGGCAGAGAGTACTAAACAGAACACTCAACATCTTCTGGCTTCTGACTGTGTACTCACACACAAATGTACATACATATATATGTATATATAAGCATATAACATGCACAAACACACACACAAAGAAAAAATGTATTTGAAAAGTTTTACAGATCAGTACTTTAGAACAATGTGAGAAGAATTGAAAATGTATATTAAAAGAAAAATAGGAAACAATAATGACTTATTTTGTTAATTCTTACACATGTATATTAAAGTTTTTTTACCACTCAGCTTGGTTTATCACTGTAGGGTGCTCTCAGTAGCCCACACTTCCTTCTTCACATTGCTTTTCACTTGAAAAGCATCAATTCTGTCCATTCCTGGAACAGTCAAATTTAGGCAAATAATTATCAATGGTTTAATAATTTCCACTGTCTTGTCATTGAGAAGACCAAGTAGTCATCATAATAGGATGCTCAGTCTTCTCTCAGAGATCAGGTCTCAATTTCAGTTTCCAGAGACTGAATAAGTAGTCTCCAAAAGAGCCACAAACAAAGGACAATTAATCTCCAACACCCCTGTCTACAGGGACAGAGAGAACAACATGTCTTCAGACCTAAGCCAATCTGTGATAATATCCAAATAAGGAGAAGGCCTGGGCTGGGCCTGCACAAACGGCAAGCTGTAGCCCTGACCAACCCCTAACCAGCCCTAGCCAATTAGAACATACTAATATGATTGCCACTTGCTTAAGTCAATCATGTCTAAAATGATCTAAATGTTCCAGGATGTCCCCTTAGCTGTGCTCAAAAGAAGCCTGTAAGCTCTTCTTGGGGTCTTAACCATTTGCCATTGTGTGAAATGGCAGGCCCCAGCATGCTGGAATAAAAATACTCTTGCTGCTTGCATACATGAATGGTGGTCTTTTATGGGACTTCTCTACAACCCTAACAATTATTATTGCTTTGCAAGAAGCCACAAGAAATGTAGTACTATAAAAAAACTGTTTCCTTTCTCACCCTTGTGGGAGGCCTGAGTCCATCTGAGGATGTTGTCTGCACACAACGAAATGTAGACTTTATTGAGTGTGTTCAGTCCATAGTCAACTGCAGTTAGACTACTTAACATTGGTTTTTTTTCCCTCATAGTTTGAATACCACAGTTGAAGATATTATTTAGTGTTAGAGTTTTATTTTATTTTTATTTAGCTTTTAATTTTCATGAGATGATGCTTTTATTTTGTATAGATGGGTTTTATTTTATATAAACATTATCCTATATTAAGGAAAAATAAACTCTTAGTAAACATTAATCTTAAACAATAAAACATGCTATTACAAAACTGTTGTGGGATTATGCTCTGGTACATTTAAATAGTTGCCCCTCCTACTGGTTTAATAAAATGTTGATTGGCCAGAACGCAGATAGAAAGTGTTGTCAGGGCTATCAGAGGAAAGAAGTGAAAACATACTAAAGCCACATGGCAAATCATGGGTTAATTTAAGTGTAAGAGTTAGCGAGGAATATGTCTGAGCCATAGGTCAATCAGTATGTAATTAACATAAGCCTTTGCGTGATTATTTGGGGCTAAGCAGTGGTGGGGCTGTGAGCTGGGCTAACCTTGGGACTAGGCTAGAAAGGCAGAGCCAGATACTTATTATTACACAAGACACAATATTTTAGTTAAAAACCAACATCTGTTCATGCAAAGAGTATATACCTGGTCACACAAAGTAGTGCATGGCTATAATCCCAGTAACTGATGAGGCTGAGGCTATTGGATTGTATTTGAGACTATCCTTAGCTATTGTAGTGAAATCCTGTTTTGACAAAAATAAACCTGAATCAAAGAGTTGGTTCTTTAAGAAAGGCAATAAGATGGATAAACCCTTATCCAAACTAACCAAAAACAGGCAGTATCCAAATCAACAAAATCAGAAATGAAAAGGGAGATAAAACAACAGATCCCCAGGAAATTCAGAAAATTCTCGGGTCATACTTTGAAAATCTATACCCCACAAAAATGGAGAACCTAGAAGAAATGGACAGCTTATTGGACAGGTACCATTTACGAAAATTAATCAATATCAGTTTAAATACCTAAACAGATGTATAACTCTAAAGGAAATTGAAGCTGTCATTAAAAGCCTCCCAAGTAAAAAAGCCCAGGTCCAGATGGTTTCCGTTAAGAATTCTACCAGACATTCAATTAACTATTACCAATACTCCTCAAACTGTTTCACACAGTAGAAACTGAAAGAATATTGCCAAACTCTTTTTATGAGGCCACAGTTACCCTAATACCCAAGCCACTAAAAGACACAACAAAGAGAATTACAGACCAATTTCCCTCATAAATATTGATGTTAAAATTCTCAACAAAATTCTGGCAAACCATATACAACAGCTTATAAAAAATATCATCCACCATGATCAAGTAGGCTTCATCCCAGAAATGCATGGATAGTTCAACATATGAAAAACCATAAATGTCATCCATCATATAAGCAAACTGAAGGAAAAAAAAACACATGATCATATCCTTAGATGCTGAAAAAAACCTTTGACAAAATCCAACAATCCTTTATGATAAAGGTCCTGAAGATATCAGGAATGCAGGAAAAATACCACAATATAATAAAGGCGATTTACAAGAAGCCGACAGCCAACATCAAACTTAATGGAGAAAAATTCAAAGCAATCCCCCTAGAATCAGAACTAGACAAGGACGTCCTCTCTTCCATTGTCCATTCAATATAGTTCTCAATGTTTTAGCTAAAGCAATATGAGAACAAGAGAGATTAAGGGGATACAAGTTGGAAAAGAAAAAGTAAAACTATCTCTATTTGCAGATGATATGATTGCATACATAAGTGATCCACAAAATTCTACCAGGGAAATTCTACAGCTGATAAACATTGTCAGCAAGGTAACAGGATACAAGATTAACTCAAAGAAATCAGTAGTCCTCATATACACTAAAGATAAAAAGGCTGAAAAAAATAAAATATCACTCTTTATAATAGCTGCAAGTAGAATTAAATACCTTGGAGTAACTATAACCAAAGAAGTATCAGATCTGTTTGACAAAAACCCTTTAAATCACTGAAGAAAGAAATTGAAGAGGATGTCAGAAAATGGAAAGCTCTCCCATGTTCCTGCATAGGTAGGATCAACATAGTAAAAATGGCAATTATACCAAAAGCAATCTACAGATTCAATGCACTTCCCATCAAAATCCCAACACAATTTTTTACAGACATTGAAAGAACAATACTCAGTTTTATTTGGAATAACAGGAAAGCCAGGATTGCCAAAACAATTTTGCTCAACAAAAGAACTTCAGGAGCCATCACCATCCCTGACTTCAAGTTATACTATAGAGCTACAGTAATAAAAACAGCCTGGTACTGGCATAAAAACAGACTTGTGGATCAATAGAATCAAATTGAAGATCCCGACATTAATCCAAAAACCTATGAACACCTGATCTTTGACAAAGAGGCTCAAAATATTTAATGGAAAAAAGATAGTATCTTTAATGATTGGTGTTGGCATAGCTGGATGGTAGTATGTAGAAAAATGAAAATAAATGCAACCTGATAGGTGATAACCCTACAGAAAACTCAAATCCAAGTGGACCAAAGATCTCAACATAAACCTAGCCACATTAGACCTGATAGAAAAGAAAGTGCGAAATACCCTCCAACGAAATGGCACAGGTGAACACTTCCTAAATATAGCATCAGGAGCACAGACACTAAGAACAACAATAAATAAGTGGGACCTTCTGAAACTGAGAAGCTTCTGTAATGCCAAGGACACTGTCAATAGGACACAACGCCAGCCTACAGAATGAGAAAAGACTTTCACCTACCCTACAAGTGACATAGGATTGATCTCTAAAATATATAGAGAACTCAAGAAACTAGAGCCTAAAACCTTGAATAACCCAATCAAAAAATGGGGTTCAGAACTAAAAAGGGAATTCTCAGCAGAAGAATTATAAATGGCTGAAAGTCACTTTAAAAAGTGCTCAACATCTTTAGCCATCAGAGAAATGCAAATCAAAACACTTTGAGATACCACCTGACACCTGTCAGATTGGCTAAGATCAAAAACACAGATGAGAGCCTATGCTGGAGAGGTTGCAGAGGAAGGAGAACATTCCTCCATTGTTGGTGGAAGTGTAAGCTTGTTCAGCCACTCTGAAATGCAGTATGGAGTTTTCTCAGAAAACTAGGAACCAATCTCCCCAAGGATCCAGCAATACCACTACTGGGCATATACCCTAAAGATGCACATTCACATTCCAAAGGCATTAGCTCAACTATGTTCATAGCAGCATTATTTGTAATAGCAAGAACCTGGAAACAACCTAGATGCCCCTCAACTTAAGAATGGATTAACAAACATATGGAGTGCTACTCAGCAGTTAAAAAAAAAATGACATCTTAAAATTTGAAAGCAAATGGATAGATTTGGAGAATATCCTCCTGAGCGAGGTTTCACAAACCCAGAAAGATCAACAGGGGATGTACTCACTCATTAGTGGACTCTAAACAAAAAACCAAAAAGCTAAGCATGTCCAAACTGAAAACCACAACCCCTGAAAGGCTTTAGATCTGAAACACCTTGGACTGGCACCTTGGAGCCCATTTCCTCCAGAGGAACACCTGACCCAGTCTTAATATTAGGATGAGGGAATTGGACTTGCCTAGAGTGGATTGGAACCTTGGGACTTCTTGTCCTTGCTGGGGAGGAGATGAAGAGATAGAGAGAAGAGTGGGTGACTAGGAGGGGCTGGAGGGGGGAAGGGATTCTGAACAAGAGGATACATGAATAAAAAATATAACTTTATTCATAATAAAATAAATAAATAAACCACACACACACTTATTTTCTTAACATGTACTTGGAAAAAAATGATAAACCACAGGTTTTCTGGGGTGTTCAATTTTTATAAAAATTGCATGTTATAGGCAAATAAGAAAAGAGCCAGAGGAAAAGTGAAATACTAGGAATGAACTCATGACATATTCTCTGACCTTCCACTCTACCTTGAATTGTTAAGTTTCAAAGGAAAACTGGACACTGTCCTTTGGTTTGTGGATATCCCAAATCAGATGAGGTAAATTACTCTTTCATTTGAAACAGCCAGACTTAGCAGAGACATGAATCTTTCTCAATTCTTGAAGAACATCCAGACCATGAGAAATTAAGTAGAAAAAGAACCAGAAGCAATATAGTCTCTCAGGTCATAACAAAGGGTGATGGCAGGGATAACAGCATGTGATACACAGCCAACAGCAGAGAACAAGAGGTTGTGAACAATGTTCTATGGCTCTGCTTGAAGATATTGTCCCTGTCAATGGAATGGACAGCCACAAACCAAGGGCCAATCTCTGTACTCAAAGTTGATGCCACCGAAGACCTTTGTTCTCAGTCTTCAAACAGAAGCCTGAGGAATACACCCTGAATGTGACATTTTTAAACCTGAAACAATATTTTTTTTTTTCTGAAACAATGTTTTTTTCTCTCCAAGTCACCACTGCTTAGAATGGGAGTACAAAAGACAAATTCCTCCCAGAAACATACAGAACATTGCATTCCTCTGCTGCATCAGTGTATGGCTTGTGAAGGCCAAACATATTGATCTGCTTTGTTTTGCATTTTAACAAGATTTAGGGCTATGGACCTTTTGAGAATACCTATGTTAATTTGTTTAACTGTAAAGTGTTGATTCCTGTCATGTTTAGCTTTGAAGCCTGAAATCAAAAGAATCGTCCTAGAATATAGTGGATAAAAAAGCTTCAATCGCTGAGGTCATCGCTTGAATAAAGCTAAAAAGAATGAGTCTTAATGCAGAAATTGTGAAACACCCACTCACCCCCTTACCCTATCCCCCTATCTATTCCTAGGAGTCTTTGGTTTAGGGATCTGAGATAGAGTTTAGGCACTTGTTTTTTACCACTTTAGTTTTCCAATCCAAATTGATGCTAAGACTGGAAGGCTCACTCTGCAAAGACTAGTTCCTCCCAGAAAAATTCTAGAGGCCAAACACAGTACAAGAAGTAGGATCTTTTCTGGAACTGTCCCTGCATTTGGTTTTCTTTTCCAACTTTCTAGTCACTTTCCCCTTTGATCCTCCAAACCTGTGGCTTAGCACATTTGACAGAAAACACCACTGTCTCATTTGTTTTAGAATTGCTTTTGGGGTATGCTAGCCACTTATCAGGTGCTGCTTTAGATTGTCTTATGATACCACATTATTGCCAAATGTCCCAGGATGTTGGCTTTCTTCCTTTACTCTTCATTTCAAGGAGGGAGATCAGACATGATACTTCTCTCTAAGGCATTTTAGAACACATGTAGATACCACAGGACATTTTATGATTCGACTTTTGGATGATCTGACAGAAAGCTCTTCAGTGGCCAAATGCCCTGAAGGCAATAACCTAGTTTTCCAACACCCCATTACAAGTTAAATTCTAATAGAGTTTTGTGGTAAATAAGAAAGCCAGATTTAGAATTCATTAAGGATTAAAAAAATGAATTAACTTTTCTACAGTGTAGACTATTTTTCTTAAGGAAAAAAATCACTTAACTCATTCATTTATTTGCTGCTCACTTAAAGCCAAGCATAAGTAATAAAAATTAAATAAAGAACAAATCAGATAAGGACTAATTGGGCAACATACCAAGAACAGGGTTAGAGAAACAGCAAAACAGGACATGTATATTATTCCTCCAGTTGTCTTGGTGTCTCAAGGGCCGTGTGTGAGTGGAGCATGCCTTTAATCTCAGCTGTCAGGAGGCAGAAGCAGGTGAATCTCTGAGTTTGAGACACTCGGCTCTACAGAGTGAGTAGAATCTAGGACAGCTAGAGCTACACAAAGAACCCTATCTCTAAAAACTAAACAAAAATAAATAAAGGTATCATTAAGAGAGTTAAAGGAGAGCCATGCATAGTGACTCACTTCTCTAATCCCAGTGCTCCAGAGCCTGAGGCAAGTAGATCTCTATGAGTTCAAAGCCAGCTGATCTCCATGGTGAGTTCCAGGCCAGCCTTGTCTACTGAGAGAAACCTTCTCTCCAAGAGGTTATAGCATTAAAAGAGATGGAGATCTGTAGTGTTTTCCATTGTGTCTGGAGGACTGGTGATGAAATCACTCATTATTGGCCCGATCTTTTCCTGCTCCAGTCTTGTCTTGCTTCAGTCACTTAGTCACAGTTAACATTGGTTCTGCTGTACCCAACGAATGCAAAGCAGGGTGAGGCTCTGGGTGTCTGTCCTCAGAGTTGTTTTCTAAGTATTTGCACCTTCTTAAATAGTTCACTGTATTATTCCCCATTTGAATCTTGCTCTACAAGTTGTTGTGCTTCATGATTTTCTGTTTCTTTTTCCTCTCTTTGTACAGCAAAGCATAGTTTATGTTTCTTAGAAGAGGTACTTTATTGGTAATAAAAGCTCAGACCCACTCATTTGGCCATTACCACCATGGATAGTAGCACACTGGGGACTTTTCTCAACTTGGATTAAGCAAAGACATTTTGAATATTTTTCTTCAAATTAAAAAGAGTTGCATTCTATGTTTACCATTTTGCTACAGGCAAATTTGTACTGAGTAACTGAATAAGCTTTCAAAGGCCATGTTAGTGAACTAAAATTATTATGAAAGTGGATTCTATACATCTTCAGATCTGACCAAAGGGACTGCTTCCTAAAAGTATCACTAGAAAAATTCTCAAGTACCAGTATCTTATAGTTTAATATAAAAACATGAGCAGAGAGAGAATTAAAATTCAGGGGTAAACAAAAGAGAGGATGGAAGCTGGTGATGTGACTGACTGACATGCACATCTGCTGTCGATGAGAGTGAAGTAGCCTACATTAATTTCTGAAAATCAATCACTAGATTTCATCATGTTGTAATAAGAGTGGAACAAATAAAATCATCCTCGGGATTTTTGTTTCCAGTGTGAAGAGGGTAATGGAAGCAGTTTTGCCTGAATGCTGACAGCAACCATCTCATCACCAGAAAAGTGGATGGCACTGCTGTGGATTCAGAAGGCAAGGATCATAGCATACAGAGCCATGCTGATATATCCAAGGCTGGTCCTAAAGACACTCCTTTTCTTGGTTGCTATGTCAATACATAGAAGAGTAGCTCATGAAACAAATCTATAAAAGCACAAACCAAGACAGAGTCATAGCATTCATGTCACTGTGAATCCACAAGCCTGAAACATCCCACTACAACAGGCTTCTCTCTTAAATAAGACATTAAGGAGCATTTAAACCAACAGATCTCAACCTGCAGGCTGCAACCCCTTTGGCAAGTGCCTATCTCCTAAAAAAATATTTACATTATGATTCATAACAGTAGCAGAATTATAATAGTGAATTAGGAAAGAAAACAATTTTATGGTCGTTGGTCACCACAGCAAGAGGATCTTTGATTAGCAATGGTACAAAGCATCTTGATTTAAACACTGAAACATAATAAAATTTTGGACCCACAATTCTCTATTCTCTGCTTCTAATAATATTTTTATGCATCTACTGTTGTCATCAGGATTGTAGTTCAATGTCAGACAGCATATATGAAGCCCTGGGTTCAATCATAAGCTCTGTAATCGAAAACTAAAACAGTAAAGTATACCTCACACAGCAGTAAGCTAAACTATTTACATTATACTTAGGATATTTTGCTTAGTTAATTGTGATGCTATGAACCAAAATTTTCAAAAGGTTATTGTTTCAGCATACTTATTAGATATTACATATTAAAGTTATTTTATGGAGAAGCATTACAAGTATTTTTCACATATTCTGTCTACAACTGGCTAATAACACTCACAGAATATTAACTTAGAATCCTTAAGTCATTTTATAAATAGTTACATTTTCTTGACTAAAAATGTTTTAAAAATATATTGTAAGATTTAAGAACATATTATTTATATCACAGTGAGAGTTTGGCTGATATAAAATCGCTCTTTACAACTGTTGTAAAATATGAAAATTTAGTTCACAACAACTGACATGGACTCTGGATCACTTAAACGGAAAGTGAGAAGGATGGAAGTGCCAGGAAAGGCAGACGGCTGTAGTTCCACAAACAATACCTTGCTAAGCACAAACAAAAGGGACTTTTGCTTGTATAACTTTTGATTTAAAAAAAAGTGGCTTACACAAACAAATAAAGTTGCTGGAGATCTGTGAGACCAATAACTGCCAGGAGAACATAAAAATCATGTCCTAAAGCTTTAAATAGATTCCCACTGGAGATCTATGACTTCTCTGTCTCTGGGCTTTTTGCCATGTTTACAGTATCTGGCATAAATTTCTCCTCTGTAGTCATCTAAAATACAACCACAGAATTGCACCCATGGCTGTCATGCCACTATTGCACCATCAGGCACATCTTGCCTGGCTGGCTAGTGTTGTTTAGTAAGACTGCTAATGACTTTTCTTCACCAGTTGGCCTGCATAGCACTTTCAGGCACTATGAAGACTAACCAGCCTAGAGGGAACTTCACTCAGTCTCAGCTTGAATATATAAGTCCTTCAACCAAAATATGTGATGTCTCCAACAAAAGAGTCTTACCCTCAAATTAAGATGGAAAACAAATGATGCCAAGAATCTGTATTGTTTTTAAGGGTCAGTGGGGCCTCTCTGACCAACTTCATAAGGAAGTATCCTATATCAGACACTGGGATTTTTGTCAAATAACTTATGGCATCTCTAGGTAGCATTGTCTACCTACTAAAGATACCTCCCTTCTAACTTTTTGTTTTTAAAGATTCTTTTTTATTTGCAGGTATGTGTATGTTTGTATAACTGCCATGTTGAGTGCAGTGGTTTTGGGGGCCAGGATAGGCTTCAGTTTCCCTGAAACTGCTGTTTGTACACAACCATGAGTAACTAAACATAGATGCTGGGAACTGAACTGAAGTCCTCTGAAAGAGCAGAGTGTGCTCTTATATATTTCCAGCCCTTAATCTCTCTCTCTCTCTCTCTCTCTCTCTCTCTCTCTCTCTCTCTCTCTCTCTCTCTCTCTCTAAATTATACTTTTTAGTTTCCTTACAAAATAGTTAGATTCTGTATGACTTTCTCACGCATCCATGCTTTGGACAAGCTTTCTTTCCATTTCTTCTTTTCCATCTCAAATGTCTAGAGTGAGTGTATTGATTTAGCTCCAGTATCTCAGAGGAATAAATTAGACTTTCTGAGTGTGAGTTCTATAATTCAAAGACAAATTTTATTTCTGAGTTGTAAATTTTAAGTCCTCATCTTCAGTGTGACTCTTTCCAAGACAAGAAAAATTTACAGAGGGGAAAGGCACTGAGAGTCATGTAAATTAAACTCAAATCTAAAAGTAAGACATTGGAGAGAAAACTCTCCTGTACCTTAGGTATATTTAATCCAATCATCAGTAATGTATAAAACAATAAAAATTACTCCCAAAAGAAGCAAGAAGAAAACACTAATATATAGTTTATTTGTGGGTTTTTTTTTTCAGAGTTTTCAAATTGTCTTTAACAGAAGTAAATGGTTGGCTTCTGATCTATAGGTATCAAATTATTTTATGAACTTCGAATACCTGTTATTGATGCAATTGTGTTTTTACATTTAGATGTTTATTCTGTGTGTCAGCCTGAGTGTGTTCATGTGCCCCACATGCAGGTACCTATGGAACAGAGCTACAGACAGCATGAAAAATCAGATGTGGGATCTCTGCATGAGCAGCAAGTGCTCTTAATTACTGAAACATCAATACAGCCCATTGATTCAGTTTTGAAATCAAAGCAAGGCAAGCAAACATTTAAAAATACTCAATAGCACAAATAGCCATCTGCCACACATCCCTCTACCCCCATTTTGTTCCCACATACACTTTTACCCATTTCTGTTTAACAGTCATCTCCAACATTCCAGGCTGTGCTTCCATTAATGAATGCTTGACTTCATACATTAGCATCTTATTTGATAAATGAGTTTTTATTTTAACTGAAAACATGCCCTGGTTCCCTCCCCCTTAGACACATATGGTATTAGTAATGAAGACATTAGCATCATCTTCCCTCAAGTGAGTAAAAGAAGAACATCAACTGGCTTGTAAGAGAAGCCTTCAGACAAGGCTCAAGTAGTGAGCAAACTCTCAGCAGTAAAAAAAAAAAAAAAAAAAAAAAAAAAAAAAAAAAAAAAAAAAAAAAAAAAAAAAAAAAAAAAAAAAAAAAAAAAAAAAAAAAAAAAAAAAAAAAAAAAAAAAAAAAAAAAAAAAAAAAAAAAAAAAAAAAAAAAAAAAAAAAAAAAAAAAAAAAAAAAAAAAAAAAAAAAAAAAAAAAAAAAAAAAAA